>JAQHUG010000090.1:3875954-3897092 GCA_028555095.1 Dicrostonyx torquatus | reverse complement strand
TGCTTCAACAGTCTTCTTTGGGCAGCCTGACAAGATAGGCTCTATAAAATAACCCAAGCACAGTTCTTGAAAAAAAAAAAAGTATAGGATGGAGATGCCCAGGCAGAACTGAAGACCAATGAACAGGCCTATGGACAGCTCACTGTTCTCTCTCTCCTTCCCAGATCTGCCATCTATCAAACATACGTCCACAGCACTGCGTGTCTGTGTATATTTTGTAGGCACATGAATAAACTATGATGCTATGAAAGTATTAAATGATAAATACTTATTTCTGGACAACAGGTTTTTGAGTAATTTCTCCTAATTTTTAATGAACACTATACATACTTCTACAATGCTTCATAACCAAAATTGGTTATACCAACTTCAGGACTATTCTATATCAGAAATAAATATATTTTAAAATAGTTAAAAACAGAAGGAGAAATGGTTTATAGGTTTAAAAACTGGCAGGGGACATTCATTATGAATATTAGCCTTAATAAATTTGATTAGTCCTCTTCTTTGTCTTCATCCAGCTCCATGTTGGATACAATTATTTGAAAATTAGCATTAAAAGACCATTATAAATTTAGAATCTAAAGTGAAACCAATGGACCAAACGTAAGCAGAGCACATACATACTAAATATGCTGCCAACTGACCAAGGTAGGCCTTGCCTGTTATTTTTAGCCCAAGTCTGCTTTTTTGCAATTAGCCAGTACACACGGGTGAGATGCCTAGCCATATGGCATGGGGAATGTGAGGGGATGAATCCAAATGGAAAGGCTGAGTCAACTTTGCTACAGACTGTGGGTCTAGACTAGAAAGGAGCAAGGCTTGAAATCAAAATCTCGTGGAACAGTATACTGTCCATGGGCCACTTCACCAGCTTCAGATCTACCACCATGACAGTGACACCACAGTGAGGACACTGACAGCTTCAATGAGTGCCAGGCTGGGCTACATGCAGCGATGTACTTTCAAGACACCATGTTCCAGGAATACTGATAACTGACATCCAATTCCAGATGTGTCCTGATGTTCCTGTGGTATGGGAACTCTGGGAAGTGACTATGCCAGACACTGGGGGACCATACTGTCTGTCTTGGAATGCCAAAAGAAATAATAGTATAGTTTCATGATCCCAAGGCAGAGCGTAGCAAACAAGGAGTACCTGGGCTGAATCCAGCCGGCTGCTTCAGTATGGTCCAAGGGCTTAGAAGAATTTTACATTTTTAATGGCTCAAAGGGTTTTAAAAACATAATACTTCATAATATGAAAATGATATATTCAAATTTCTATCTCAATAAAATAAGGTTTCTTGGAAGCCGGCTATTCCCATTTGTATTGTCTGTCTCCAGCTACTCTGGAACCACAATGGCAGAGTCATAATTATAACGAAATCTATCCTGGTTTACTTCCCAGCTATTTACATGATAGCTTGCTGACTTCTGTCTCTCAAACTAAAAGGCCCGAATACAACCCACAGGCTATAAAGTATTTAAATAATGGTGCCCTGAGCAGTCAGCCTTTGTTTGTTTTGGGCGATGGTACCAAGCAACCCAGGGCCATTTTCTTATCTGTGGACAGTCACTCCCACCACCACCAAAGCAATCTATGGCTGACTTCCGTGTTGTTCAAGAACAAAGATTCCAACTGTGTGATCAGATTTTGTTCAGACGATCTAAACACTGCTGATTCTATATCCCAATACAGAAAGAAAAAAAGACATCACCATTCTAGACCATAAAAATTTCTTATTTCCTCTCTAGAAGAAAAAAAAAAAAAAAAAACCAAAACAAAGCAGCAGCTGCAGCAACTGCATTGGGAGGCTGGCTACAGAGCTCAGCTGGCAAAATGCTTGAGAAGCTGAGTCTGGATCCCTAGTACCTACACAAAAGAGCCAGGCATGGTGGCATACAACTATAATTCCAACATCAGGGAAGCAGAGACAGGCAGACCCAGTCACACCCACTCAGTGAGCCCCAGGGAAGTGAAGAGAGCCTGTCTTCATAGGGTAAGCATCCCGCGGGTTCTACAGACAGCCACACATTGCACACAGCAGCAGCACCGCCATCCACAATAACTAAAGCTAATTGCATTCATTATTAACGGCCAGCCCGGGCTTCACAAGATCCTATGTCAAAAAGAAATTGCCAGTTTTGTTAGTAAATTTTATAAAAGATGCCCATTTCATGATACGATGTGAAAGCAATTTTGAGTTTCTTTCTCTGGTAAAATTTTGCTTCTTCCTAGAATAAGGAAGATAGAGACAGAGATAGGGGAAGATAGAGACATAGATAGGGAGACTTTGTTGAGGTGTTTGTTTGTTTGCAAACAAACATTTGGTTATGAAAATTGGTAAAGGCATTTACCACACGATGTGGTTGGATGATCTAAAATTAGAGGATCTAAGAGTCTTGGCTACTTGTTTCCTGGACAATTCAATTCCTGTTCCTCCATCCCAATTATTAGTTCCATTTGCTCTTTAAGGGCACACGACAGCACTGTTCATTTACCCAAATAAAACAGTTATTTCACTCACAGTGACCAAATTGATAGCTTGAAGGCAGCTGATTAAGCCTTTATTATCATTGGCAAGTTCTCCCAAATCCAATGGAATCATACATTAAGAAAACCATGGGATTTCTTTGAAGAAACAAAGCTATAACTTCAAGACTCTGGCACTATAGAGTACCACCCCAAAACTGCTGCATTTGGGGGTGGTTTTAATAAATGTTAATTCTGCGATGGAATTCCTAAAGGCAGTCTCAGCATTGTCTCCTAGAACCTAAGGTCTGTGCTTTGCTGCCATGTGGAGAAATGTTTGGGCCGAGGAAATTATCACTAATCTTGGATGCGTGGTTAATTTTTAACCCTAGATTTTAAGGTTATCACATGGAAACCTCATCCTTCCAATCAATTACAGACTGCTTACATGAGAGCCATATAGGATACTGATTCTCCGACACACGCTAGTAAATATGCCCAATGGCATTAAGGAATGCTGAAGACAGGCGGGCACCGGTGGCAAGGAGGCAGTTTACACTAACACCTTGCCCCTGCCTCCTCCTGATTCCCTGCAGACGTGACCTACATTACACTGCCCGGAAGAGGAAACACGACTCTCCTAAGATATCCAGAGGATGGTGGCAGAGTTCTCATCCCAACCAGCATCCACTTCCATCCTGAACCAGTTTCTTCAAAAATGTCTCACATGACATCTTCTTTTATAAACTCTTCATTCTCTTACAGAAACAAACAAAACAAAACAAAAACCACAACAAAAACCTCTATTTCAGTTGCCAACGAAGATTCAAATGCTTTGTGAGGAAATGGTCATCAAAACTGACACAGCTGTGAGTGTCTGCTTCGTGGGGGGGGGGCGGGGAATCACATCCCCGTTGCTGAGCATTCCTCACTAGACAACCTCTACTCAGTCTGTGTGCATCCAATGGGTGAGTGAGACCCTGGCCTCACCATCTCACCATCAGTGTGCACAGCATTCTTCAGCCGGCACATCAGTGTGACTTCACACTGACGGGAAACAAAACACAACTATTCCCTGAAGGGAGTCCAGAGCTTCTTCAAGAAAAGCTTATATAACAGAAAATTACAGTACATATATATTCCATCATTATTATCCACAGATATGGGTAATATATATTTATACCCATTATCTGAAATCAGCAAATTTGTGTTCTCTGGCTTTCTGAATAGCACTCATCTCATTTAACCAGGAGACAGACTGGGGAAAGGAGATGAATGAGAAGCTTACTGCACTTGGGACACATATTATAAAATAACCATGCCTAAACATTCTGGGATAAACACCCTGCACATCCATTTGGAAAGCTCACTAGGTGATGATAAAATATGTCTGTTCTTGTTTGCTTTCTGTTGCTGACGTGAAATACTGACCAAAAGCAACATGGGCAGGAAAGGGCTTATTTGGCTTATTCTTTCCAGTCCATCAGGGAGGGAAGCCAAGGCAGGAACTTAGAGAGAGGAAGGAAGGAAAAGGCATGGAGGATCTCTGCTTAATGGGTTGCTCTCCACGGATCTCTCAGTCTGCTTTCTCATATAAGCCAGGACCACCTGCCCTGGAGGGGCACTACCCTTCATGTGTTGGACACTTCCACATCAACCATTCACCAATAAAATGCCCTGAAGATCTGCCCGCAGGACAGTCTGATGGAGGCAATTCCTCAACTGATGTCCCTCTCCCTAGGTGACTCTAGTTTGTGCAATGTTGAAAAAAGCTAACAGTACCACTGACCCCTTGTCAACTTAACACACAAACCCATTACTGTTCAGCCATAATCTTTCCTTTGCTGCTTGTCTCATGTTAATATCACAATATAAAACACAATCCAGCTTTTTAAATCCCATAGTCTAAATTTTTCAACAGTTTAAAAGTCTAAGTTCTCTTAATTATTAGGATCCAGTCTTTTATCTGTGGGCTCCTGCAAAATAAGTTACATACTTTTTTTAGTTCTAAAAGGGAGAAAAACAGCACAATTACAATCAGAACAAAACAAAACCAAATTCAAAAAGTGTAAAAAGTTCAGTCAGGTGTTTAGGACTCACTCTTGACCTTCTGGGGTCTAACAGGCTTGGTTGGATACCTCCATTTCTCCTGATTTGCTATCTGCAGCACACACCTTGTCTTGTCGGCTCAGGTGGGTTTAATTCCACAACCATTTCATCATCCCAGCATCTCCAGAACACTAATCTCCTCTGCAGCTGAGAAGACCCCTCCATCAGTAGTCTCCTGGTTTCTTAGTGTACCAACCTTCAGTCTTTCTTTATTACCCTTTCAGTCCTAGGGGCTCCATTGCAACCGAGGCCAAACCATCACCAATGGTCTCCTGGTCTCTCTACAGGGATTCTAACCCTGCATGGCACCAAGTCACAGCTACTCTGACTCCTTCACTCCTTCAAAACCAGTATTATGTGGGAGACTCTTGCGCATTACCAAATTCTAATACCTTGGCTCCCCACTGGCTCACAGCTTTTGTTTGCTGATCCTGAGGAAATACTTCCCAGATTTCTCCTCAGTTATGTTGGTTCCTTATTCATCATAGATGATTTCTCAATCCCCACTAACTAGCATTTTGACTGTATCACTAAAGCAAAGGTTTTGCTTTCAATGGTCTCATAGTTGAGTCTTTAATCCCAGCTGACCAGAAAAGAGATTCTTAATTTAAATATATTGCACAAACATCAAGATAGAGTCTTCTGAGGAACTCTCAAACTCTTCTCTGAAACTTAACAGGCCAAATCTTCATCTTCTGAATTTCTCTCAGCATTATCTTCCAAGCTCCCACAGAATATACCATTAAGCTTCCTCCCAACAATACAGTCAAGTCTATTACAGCAATAACCCATGTTCATGATACCAATCTGTTTTAGTTTACTTTCTGTTGCTGAGATAAAATACTGACCAAAAGCAACTTGTAGAGGAAATTTTTTTTTGACTTATCCTTTCCAATCACAATTTATGATTGAGGAAAATCAAGGCAGGAACCTGGAGGCAGGAACTAATTCAGCCCTAACTGTCTTAGTTAGGGCTGCTATTGTGGTGATGAAACACTGTGACCAAAGAAAGTTGGGTTTAATTGGCTTACACTTCCACATCTTTCCTCCTCCCAGAATTCTCTTGTTCTCATTGCCCCACCTCTACTTCTGGCCTGGCTGCCCCACCTCTACTTCCGGCCTGGCTACTGGCCAATCATCATTTTATTAAACAAGTACAAGAAACAAATCATTACAGGGTAAAAACATTGTCCCACAGCACCTCCCCCATAAATTACTAATTAGAAAATGTCCTACAGGCCTGCCTATACCAGATCTTATATAGACATTTTCTCAGTTGAGATTCCCTGCTCTCAAGTGACTTTAGCTTATATCATGCTGACATAAGACTATCCAGCACAGAGACCATGAAGGAATGCTGCCTAATGGTTTGCTCTCCGTGGAAGTCTCTGCCTGCTTTTATACACAACTCGGGACTACCTGTCCAACGATGGCATTGTCCATAGGAACCTGAACCTTACCACATAAACCACTAACCAAACAAAATGTCCCACAGACATAGCCACAGGTCAGTCTGATCGAGGTAATTCCTTGAGATTCCCTCTTCCCAGAAAACTAAGTTGTGTTGCACTGACAAAACAGTAAGTACAGCTTCCCCGGTTGACAACTATTCTTCTAGATCATTGTTTTAAAGGTTAGAAAAAATAACTCATGTGCACACATGACCAGTATGGTGTAGGAGGTGCTTTTGCATTTTGTATTGCTTTCATTGGTTGAACAAAGAAACTGCCTTGGCCTTTTGATAGGGCAAAATCTTAGACAGGCAGGGAGGATAGAACAGAATTCTGGGATAGAGAAGGCCAAGAGAAAGAGCCACCATGAAGCCACCAGGGTCAGACATGCTGAATCTTTCCCAGTAAGACTACCTCATGGTGACTTACAGACTATTAGAAAGGGGCTGAATCAAGATGTAAGAGTTAGCCAACAAGAGGCTAGAACTAATGGGCCAGGCAGAGTTTAAGTGAATACATTTTGTGTGTAATTATTTTGAGTGTAAGCTAGCCCGGCAGTCAGAGCTGGGCGCTGAGAATGCGGCCTGCACTGGGAATGCAGCCTGCCCACTCCGGGAGCTGGGCCACGGAACACAGCCTGCCTGCGCTCATTACTACACCAGTATAATTCTACTTACTCCCTCACAGTATTTTCTCCTTCACCATTTCATTCTTTCCTTTGAATTGTTTGATTTGCTCTGCTTGTTTTGAGATAGAGATCTCACTATATTCTGCAGACTTCAAGAACCCTCTCCATCAGTTTCCTGACTAATAGGGTCCATAGGCTTGTACCATGTACCCAGCTCTTCGAATTTCTGTCTTTGAAATTTTCATTCAGTTTCCAGAGCTAGAAAATTTGCCTAAAAATATGTATACTAGGCTAGTATATAACGTACATTCTTCAGCTGTGGGGGCATGTGGCAACTGAGATCGATGACTCCTTCCAGAACAATGCCATTTTAAACCATCATCAGTCAATAGTTGGTAGTCTTTATTAAGGGAAACGCTAAGAAGAATGTGTGTGGTCCTTGTTTTCTTTAACTGTCAGTTATTATATAACTAAGAGATTAAGAACAGTTAAGTCATCATACAAAGCAGGAGGCGATTGATTCCAATTTTAAACATCAACAATTATAGTAGGTGCTCTGAGAATTTAAAAGAAGTTGTGCTCAGTTCAAAGCCATGAGTCAGGCCATACTTTGTGCCTAGGATTTGAGGAATTGGTAGGAGATAGAAGGGCAACTAGAAGTAGCAGGTATTTAAGGGTAGGAATATTACATTAGGCAAGTGAATAAGGCATGGGCAAAGAACATTCAGCCCTATCGAAGAAAGGGGTCATTTGGACAGACCTATAACAGGCTAAGGCCGGAATCTGGTAATCAGCATCAGAAGTCTAATGCTGAACCTCCAGTTGTTGAAAAACCATCAAAGTTTTAGAGCAACAGACTATGGGGAGAGGATAAGTTAGAATGATGTTTTGGGAGTTATCATAGTAGCAGAGCAAGATGCTGAGGAGAACAGAATGATACCTTGGTAGAATTATCTGCACTGAGCACGTATGACTTAGGAAGTAGTTGATGAGAGGCTATGATCTCTGGGAGGAATAAGGCAGAGTAAGAAAATACAGATGTTAGAGAATAGATCTGGAGAAGAAATGCACTGGCATCCACCAGAAAAATGCAAACAACAGTTCCTGGCTATACAGAACTATCACCAGCCTACACATCAGCAACAGTGTCCAATAAGAGTTCATCATCACTGGGTCATGCACATGGGGTAGCACTGCCCAGTGGTCATCCCAGGAAGGCCCACATGCCTCCAACAGCTGTTCTTTCTGTTTGGCTCTTTAGTCTCCGACTGTTTGTATCAATCATTTAACACATATATCTGACTATCATTTAATGTAGGCCTCAGACTTATCCATGCATGCTCAAGTCTTATCTGTCTGACACGGGTACGCTAAGCTACTTGTGGGTAGAGATCATAACACATGCCTTCCATGTTGTCCTCCCTCACCATTGTGCCTGTACACTGCCACACCTCCAGGACTCAACTAGAAGTATTTTGAACTAAAGCTAACATGAATGTTCACTGGGGTACCCAGGACAAGACTAAGTGGACAAGACCAAGGAAGGACACAGATGTGAATCCAGCGGTGACTGTTACTCAGAATGTGGTATAGGAGGTGATACCACTAGCAGCTGCTGACCTGTTAAAGACACAGAATCTCAGCTGCCTATCCACACGCAAGGGACTCAGACTGCACCTTCAGAAGATCCCCAGGTTACTGTTCTCTATACATATATGTGTTCAAAAACAAAACTATGATAATATCAGCGATAGAAGAGGCTACAATGTGCTACCAAAGAAGTTAGTTGGACCAGGGAGAGAGAGCAGGTGATGTAGAGCACACACTGCATCCAACCTGATTCCTGCTCAGACTCATGGTCAATGTTGGAGTTCAGGCTCTTTGGAGATGGGGGCAAAAAAAGTCAAGGAACAAATCTAGCTGCCAGTCACAGCCTAGATGCATAATCCTGCCAAGAACAGCTACTACGTTTATGTATGAGAAGCAGTTCACAGATTGTATCTACTTAGCTGTGGGGTTTTTTTTTCTCCTGAGATTTTATAAATATCCTACCCTCCTGATGATCCCATTTATTCTCTTCATATCTACCCAGCTGCAGGAACTTAGGGTATGATTCTGCATCCCATTCATTATCTCAGTCTTAATCATGCAATGTCAAAATACATTTTTGGTTTAATTGAAAGACAAACCTGAAAAAAGCAAATGCAACTCTAATTCAAAGTAGAAAGGGCTGTGACTAAGTGCCGTTCCAATGGCACCACTGTTGAAATCATTAGGCATCCAGCCAAAGCTCCCCAGAGAAAGAGTTGGATACACAGCAATGGCCACATTTCATAAGATGAAGTCCACACAGGGCTGCACTCTCAGGTTAGATCTTGTCTTATTTGGGGATATGCTCAATATTCAGATCTTCCTTTGATTTTCTTAAGTGAATGCAATATCACCATCTGGCGATATCATGGTGCATCTTTTATTACTTGTGTGCGTGCATGTGTGTGTGTGTGCGTGCGTGCTCACACTCACGTGTTGAAGTATGTTTATGGGCTATGTACCTGTGCATGAATATGGAGGCCAGAAATAGATGTCTGGCAGGTGACTCCCTCAATCACTTTTCACCTTTTTATGAAACGAGGTCTTTCCTTCAACAGGGAACTCATCCTTCCATTCCGCCAGGCTGGTGGACCAACAGGCTCCGGGATCTGCCTCCCCTGTGCCAGGATTGCGGAAGCATGCTACCATACCCAGCTTTCCCTTGAATGCTGGGGATCCGAGCTCAGATTACTCACTGAGCCTTCTGCCCAGCCCTTGTCTTTCGTTATCTTCAACAGCTTTACTACACACGGTTTCCCTGCCATGAAATTCACATGATGCAAACAGAGGACACTTTTCCATCCCCCCCCCTGCTGGCAAGCAATGCCTCATTAAGATGCATACATTAATAGAATATAGCTATTTCTTAAATCACTAGGAATGTTGGACTTGGTTATTTTCCCCTTGATTAACATATCCAAAAATCTTAGTTTCTATTAGTGGAAAATATATCTTGATAAAATTCTGTCTACTCAGTTCAAAATGTGGGAAGGATGCAAATGCTATATTTCCAAGATGACTGGTTGCAAGAGACTTGTCTCTAGAGGGGATCCCAGGTATTCACAGGGATGTCCCCAGCTAGGAACTTGGGCAGCAGATGAGAGGGTCCCTGAACTGAACTTGTCCCATAGTTACTTGGTTGAATATCTTAATCATCACCATAGAAATTTCACATGATGGATGGAGATAGAGCCAGAGACCCACATTCACACCAGAGCAAGGGATTGAGCTACCAAGGTCCAGTGGAAGAGCAGAAGGAGGGAGAAGATGAGCAAGGAAGTCAGGACCGTGAGGGACTGGCCCACCAACAGAGACAGTGTGCTTGATCTATTGGGAGCTCATCAAATCCAGCTGGACCAGAACTGAATGAGCATATGACCTAACTGGACTCTCTGAATGTGACTGCCAATGGGGACTGACTGAGAAGCCAATGATAATGGCACTGGGACCTATCTCTTCTGCATGTATTGGCTTTTTGGGAACTTATTCTACATGGATGCACATCTTCTTAGACCGAGATGGAGGGGGGAGGGCCTTGGGCTTCCCATAGGGCAGGGTATCCTGCCCCATCTTAAGGAAGCAGGGGGAGGAAGTGGGGGAGCGGGAGGGCCGGGAACAAGGGGAGTGAATGTAAATTTTTCTTTTAACAATAAAAAAAAAAGATGACTGGTTGGAAACACCATGGCAGGCCTTCAAATCTATTTCCTTGAAGCAACTGCATTAGGAAGAAAAGTTTATTTATTGTATCCACACCAAAAATCCCAAATCCTTGCAAATTACCATTCCCTCAGATTTTCATGACCCATTTTTTTCCACCAGGTGTAATGTTTTATGAAGGCTTCAGGGGTCTGTAAACATCTGTTGTTTTTCACATCTGGGTTGGCATGAAGACTAAAAAGACTGAGGCAGGTTTTTCTTTTAAAAAGCTTAGGAAGAAATGAACTTACATGCTCTCGCAGAACCTGGTCAGGGTACTTGGTTTTTCCTGGTTGCGTCTTTGTCGAAACCAGCGTTGAATGCTCCGAACATCCCAGTCCAGCTGCTTGGAGAGCCCTTCCAGTCGCTTCTCATCAGGATGCTATGAAACAAGGCACCAGAAAGACCATTTCTATCCATTTTTTACTTACACCATTTACAAGTTTTAGGTTGCATATGGTTGAATTTTCCCTCTAATTTCTACTGCAGGCATTTCAATATTCATGACTGAGAATCTAGTCCATCCATTTGAAGCATGAACAAAGATAACACCTACATTACACATTATGAAACCAGACAGAAAAACAAGAATCTTGCCCCAATGCTTGCATATTTTCTTATCAGCAATTACTTCTTATGAAGCAACCAGCAACTAAGAGAGGAAGAACCAGCCAGCTGGCTGAGTCAGTCCCATCAGACTTCAAGGGGAGAATTTACAGATACATCAACACATACTTCACCTTCTCAGAGGAAGAAAAGAAAGTACATTTTTACTTATAAACAGATAATGCAGGGAGAACAAAAAGCACAGGAAATCGCACAGCCAAGATGTCATTTATAGCACGGCGCACATCCCCTGTCTCATCTTCTTCCCCCAGTCCTCACCCTTTCTTCCTTGTCATCCCTTCTCACCATACCACACATCTAGTCTTACACATATTACCTAAGGGGCTTGCGTGCTGAAAGGACATGAAGGCCTTGAGTCAACAGGCATAGACCCAGGTCCTCAGCCCCCTAGCCATTCTGAGCCTTGGTCTCTTTAGCAGTACAAACAAGGGTGGTTTATCAACCCACAGAGGACTTTGACAAGGACTGGGAAAACATATGCTAAACCGAGTCCTTGTCACCTGTCATCTTTCTCTTTTTTTCCTCTCTTCAACACGTTGAAGAGTCCCTTGCCGATAGTCATGAGAGGGGGGCCTACTGCGAATGAAACGGGCCAAGAGAGCTCCCTTCCATGATGTACTGTTTACTGTAGTTCTCATGATCACAGGAAGGAGAAGACACTGGTTAGGCTGTAACAGAATCTACACATAAAAAGCATCTCAACAATTCAAGGGGCCTGTGGCCCTGACAACTCATCTGTTGAAAATTCTCATTTGAGTGAGGAGGCAGAACCTGTGGAGAGACCAGGTTGCAAGGGTAGATGGAGCTCTCAGAGTAAGATTTGATTGTCATGGCTGCAGCCACCACTGCCTCCCTCCACCTCCCTCTTCCTTCACTCCTTCCCTCTCCCCCCAGAATGAACACTATGTGCACCCAAATCTCACAATTCCACACCTCACAAACCTTTACAAATGTGAGTTAAATGTCTGTGGCTTAAGCCCCTGGTCTATGGCATTCTATCATGGTGGCCTAATTTAACTAAGACAAGCACATAGCCCCAAAGCAGAGCAAATGGTATCCAGTTACAAAGTGTTCTGATTTTGTGCCTATAAATGCAAACTTGCCAACTTTCAGCTGGACATGTGCCTGAGTTCCTTTCAGTGGTAATAAGAGAATGCACAATCTCCTTTTATGTCTTTCTTAATTGAAAATATGAGAGAGGAAGGGGCAGTTACTGCCTATAATATATATTGGTTATTCTACTAGCCTATAAAAACAAATATTTGACAGTCTTATTATATAAATGTATATATAATGTGTGGTGACTATATTCTCCCCACTATTCTCTACCGTCTTCCTGACTTTGTCTCTGAATTCCTTGTTCCTAACTAGTCCCCCAAAAGCTGTACCATTGAAGAAAACGACACTGTCTCCAGAACTGACCATAAACCGGCAAGAACAACTCAGGAAGGAGATGGGATGTGAGGACAAGAAAAAAAATATATATTTTTTTTAATTTCTGAGTTTACTAATAGTGGGAGAAAAAACTCTAAGGTTAACAAATCATAAATTAAAAACCATCTAATTCCAACACTGTCCCTGTTATCTCAATCCCCTTTCTTCCTTTAACAGAGAACCACAGTCAATCTTTTTTTTTTTTTTTGCGGTCAGGGTAATTTTACATAAACAAAACTGAATACATATTCTCATACCCCACCCAATCATACAAATTTTTGCAGACTGTGGACTTTGCTCTGGACTTGGGTGGGGTTTTTCCTTTATAATGTGTCTTGGGTGGCTTCCAAATCAGTTGAGAGAACAGTGAAGTAGAAGGATAAACTCGAACTTTCTAGTCTGCTCTGCTAACTGACACTTGGGCAGCACCCAGCATCTAGAAGGGCTGCAACAAAAGCTTGACCTGCTGTAGCAAATGATGGGTTCATCCTGGAACCAAAAACTGTAGGGCAAAGGGGTCTGTGCTTTTGTAATCTTTTATAATTTTTATATAGAAAATTTACTAACTTAATTAATTTAAACTCTCAAAAGAAAGAGCAGTCATGTCCCAAACCTCCACATATCTTCCTCTTTTCCAGTCTGAGATGAGAAGCAGATTCTCAGTGCAGTTTTGATTTTCCCTTTGTCATGAGAGAAATAACTTGTTCATATGTTTAGAACCATTGAAGCTTTGCTTTCAGGTGAAGAAAAAACTCACGTACTGTCTAGTTTTACTCCCTTTAACTTATTATCATTTTCTAAATTTATTTGTAGGATTTCCTCATTTATTAGAGTAATTAAACTTTTTTCTATTGTAAAAGTTTTTTTTTGCCAGTATACCATGTTTTAAAAGTATGAGTTTTGTTTTGTTTTGTTTTGTTTTTTAAAAAAAAAAACCTATGTGGCTATTTATTAAAAATACATTTGAATTCACCAATCTGTTCTGCAATCATTACTAGAAATTATGATTAGAAATCTCTCCCAATAGTTTCAAGGTGAACTTTGAACATCTACTGATATTCTGTGGGAAGTGGAAGGCTGACCCTCTCCATGGCTACCCCGTGTCCATGGCTGCCCTGCATTCTGGCAGCTCGCTGCACTGTTCCCCGCGGAAACCTCGCCCTGCTTTTCCACTGCTCTATTAGCCACATCTCAGTAATATATGCTAAATATTACTCAGAGGTATTTATATTTCTATGTTACAAGAACCTACATAACAAATATTAGGTTATTTATTTGTATATATTTATTATATATTATATCTAAAATTAATATAACATTTCTTAAGTTAATGTAAACGTTAATTAACATTCTTTGTTCAACTTGTCGTTGATGCCCTCCAAGAGAATTTAAATGTTTTCTGCAAGTACTCCTTGTACAAGGTTGTAATGTATACTCCTGTGGTGCTAGTCTTTTTGGGTGTTATTATAAATAATGACATCCTTTCTTATAATCTTTCAACTATTTCTTAATTTACATATAAAAAGCCATTTAATTCTGGTAATTTTGCCCCACAGTTCTTTTTGTTTCTGTATAGTCTTAATTGTCTTAATTTTAAAGGTATACTATAATAGTCTATTACCAGAGATACAAGCTTCATAAACATAAAAAACTTTAATACTGTACCTATACTATAAAGAGACTTATAAATGCCTTTTGAATGAAAGAATATTTAATGAGAAAATTTTGCTTCCTCCTTTCTAATTCTAATGACTTTCTCCCATATCTACTTGCTATCTCAAATACACATGAGCAACATGTGAAATCACCATTATTTTATCCTCCCCGCCCAAGGCTGGTCAACAATATTATCTTTCTGAGAGTTTGCTTCTGCACTGCCAACTACGCCCCTTCTGCTATTGGATTTGCCTGCACTGCTCATCAGCTGCCTCCCAACTATTAAGTGGGTCTGCCATCAGCAAATTCCCCACCATCTTCTGCTCAGTTCGAGTCAGCTGCACCCTTTTTACACTGTAAGAACACACACTGTTAAACATTCTGTTCTGACACCATCCCTCACATTTCTTCCTCTCTTAGTTTTACAGTTTAAATATATTCAGAGCGCACAAACTTTCCCAGTAATCTTGTATAAGCTTCTGGTTAGCTAAAATTAATGACAATCTTCTTAGGAAGGAAAAAAGCGAGGACAAATTGCAGAGAATCTGTCTACTATTTATAGAGGAATTATTTTATTATTTATATGTGTGTATGCTTGTGAGTCAGAAAGAGAGAGAGAACGCATCCACGTATGTTTTCATGTACATGAGCAAGGGCCTTCAGATCCCCGCAGAGACCAAAGGTGATTGGAACGCCCCAGAACTGGTGTTCACTGTTTATGAGCCACTAACATGAGTCCTGGCTACTGAACTCTGGTCCTCCTGAAGAACAGCAAGAACTCCTAGCCTCTGAGTCACTTCAGCAGCTCCTGCCTCCGACGTGTAACTAAACAGAGGGAAGGAGGCTCAGGACACCCTTGCTTGAGACTAGAGTCATCATACCCTTTCTACTGCAAAGGCTCTCGAGAGGCACCAGAGCATAGAGGAGGCAAAGGGTTAACCAAAATCGGGACTCCACTGTTTAGTTTCCATGCAGCTACTGTCATGATCTGACGGAACTCTGTAGTGATGCGACTACTGGTGTATCACATGCATTGTGAGGGACGCCTCTCCGGTGCTCTCTGTCACAAGTCCCGTAGAATCACAGGTCTCACCAAGATGGACACTGGCGAAACAGTACTTTGTCGGATATTGGTGCTCATCTGAGGTCTACAGAGTGTTTTCGTGTCTCTCCAGGAAAAAGCAATCCCAACACTATGAAACACTACTTCATAATTGCTGTGTATTTTTACTCTCATAGCTTGAGAACTGATTTGATTAGGAAAGTGAGGGAGCTGGTTTCATTGCTATGATAAGAAAATGCCCCCAAATTAAAAATATACTCAAATAACAAGATGAAAAGAGTCAAACGACAAGCACTCAAAAACATTCACCGGCAAGAAATAATCATTTGGTGTATTGAAATGGGCTCAGCAATCAGTAATGGTGCGTCCTTTGGCTCCACCCCCAAACCATAGAATCCGAAGTTCTCAAAACACAATGCAGCAGCAGCGCTTTCCCTCATGAGCGAGGCAGCTGAAACATGGAGACACTGGCTGAAACAGATGGTGTGCCATTTACTAATCTATGTGTGTGTGGTGTCTTATTTAATCCCCATAAAGGCCTGTGAGCACATTATCTGAAAATGTTTAAGGCTCCCAAAAGTTAAGAAACTTGTTGGAGGCCCAACATTAGTAAGAAAAAGACACTGCTTCAACTTACAGACTTACGGGTCTGACTCAGGCAAATACCAAGTGTCTTGACTATTTCCTAATGGCGCTGGGTTCTCTATTGTGTTTAGAATGGGATAGGTTTCCCTGTAGGGAAGGTGGAAGGTTCACTGTAGGTTTTATCATATTATCATATGATAGATTTCCCTGTAGGGCAGGGAAGGGAGAGACAGATAAAAGGCAGACAGATGTTACTGCAAGAGATGAAACTGATGGAGAATGTAATGACTTGTATCCATCTGGTGACGTCAGAGAGAAGGAAGAGTCAGAGAAGATGACTAATGCGGTCCCATATAGCAGGACCCTGCAAATTTAATGTTCTATGGCTTATATCTTATAATTCTACATCTCTTTGATGTAGTATAATGTGTTCTTGCAAGTAAAATCTAATGGCCAAAGGAGCATGTTACAGACACTTAAGAGTCTTGCCTCATACAGAGGCCTATCTGAACTTTGTCCCTAGTGCCAAGGCACAGTATGTTCAGCTGCAGCTAGAGGAAAGGCGACAATGATAGCCAGCATGCTATGTAGGTATTCAGTGAGACAGTATGCCCAGGCATTCTTGAGGTTCTGTTTGTTCCATCGATATCCCCCAGCCTACAGACATTACAGAACAAACTAAACACAGCGTGACAGGGCTGGGGATGTGGCTCTTGCCTAGCATTTCTAATGGCCTGGATTTGATCTTCAGTGTTGTAAGAAAAAATAATGAGATTAATAGAAGAGATATTTCACTTTAGTAAGGTAAACTACATGGAAAAGTGAGGTTCTTTTCTAAATATTTACTTCCTCTAAATACCACAGGGTATGTGTCCCACAAGGCTGAACTCAAAACTACAAATGAACTTTCCCTATAATTCCATTCATTCTTTTCCTTCTCCTTACAGAGATGCTAAACAAAATACCAATTTGTCCTCAAAATTTCCTACCAAAAGTATCATTTTTAAGAGGACAGAGAAAACTCCTGTAGACGTTTGGCAGGAGTGAAGGCAGCGAGATAAACAAGTGTTTGGATATGTGAATTAACAGCTGCAAGACATGAAACTAAGGGTGCTAATGGCTACCACCACAAACCAGAGAGAAACAGCATCGACCAAACACTGCCAAATCAAACCTTATACATCTGTCTGGCTCTCCGAAAACCAGCAAGGGGTCAAAGGATCCGTTTGATACAGAAGCTCACAGAAGGTCACATCCCTCCTGTTCGCTTTCTTATCCAGCTAAGGGTGAGGAGAGACACGTAGGGATCTTAGAGGCCGAGAGGAAGATGTGTGGGCTCCGTGTTGGCTTGTTTCCTTTAGCTGAGGTTCAGACTGAGTGTCCAGATGTTTCTCTTCGTCTTCTTCTTCTTCATAGTTAAATACGTACCAATCACTTGCCTCCTTTCTCCTCTGTTCTCTTCGTCTCATTTTTAGTTTAGACTTGTTTAACTCCCCTGATGCTGAATGTTTTCTCTCTCCACTTACTCTGCACTGTGAGCCTCTCTCCTAACTCTGCTGACCCAGTTCCTTTATTCCTTCACACAGCAAGTCCTCAAACACGGCCTTTCACTGTGATAGATCTATCACAACCCTAGAATGTACGGGTGGTACTGGCTCTCAGCCCAGAGGCTCCATTTCTCACACATGTGTGCACCCCACGGTAAGCTTTGACTGGTCACTCCCTCCCAGCTCTTATCTGTACACTTCATGTCACCTGAGACTGAAAAAGGCACTGGATTGGACTAACCTCTATCTAACCAAGACCTTTGCCCAGAGAGCTTGTAAAATCAGCTAGAGTCAACCAAAGGGCCACGAAAGTCCTTTATCTGCTGTTTGCACCTTGGGTCCAATCATAACACCTACATTCTCTCTTAGGAGCCGCTGTCTGATAGGAGGAAAAATGGATCATCAGAGACAGGAGAACCCAGGAGAGACAGGATGGAATGACCGGAGGTTAGGAGTGGAGGTGGAGAAAAGCAGTTCCCTGGAAGGCACTCCTACCTTTGTTATAGCATTGAAGACCTTTTCCAGAATGGCGTTTGGCTGGGCAATTTGTGGTCCATTGGCCTGGATGTTGAGGGCTATGGCACATGGTTTGGCTATGAATCTAAAGATTTAAAAAGAAAGAGAAGAAAATAATTCAGAAATTATACTTTTCAATAACTGCTCTTAGTAGTGTCACTTGTACATGACTAGGTCATCCTAATTAGATGCTTATCAGGTTTTATGGCGACATTCACATGAGTAAACTCTAAGGCAGGTCTCACTTAAGGCCACCAGCTGTCACATTACATAGAGAAATTCTTTACAAACATTTAAATTCCTTGGCTGAGTATGGCAGCATATGCTTTTAATCCCAGTACTTGGGAAGCAGGAAGATCTCTGTAAGCCTGGTCTGCATAGTGAGTTCCACGACAGCTAGGGCTATGTAGAGAGACTCTGTCTCAAAACCAAACAGCCAAAAGAACAAAACAGCAAAAGAACATTTAAACTCTAATGAGAATTGGTGGTTCTGAGGAGACACCACAGGCTAATTATATCATTCCTTAAGCCATAAGAAAGAAAAGGAAAACAGTCATACTGGACTGAATTGTAAGTGAGCAAGTGAGTGACATAAACACATGACATAATGTACAGTCTTCTTACAAACACGTGCAGCCGTGTTATTATACCAGTGTGCTCACTGAGCATCTGAGTTCCCATGGAGGGCGGGTGCTTTCCATCACTCTGGTGATAGATACAGCCATTCTGTCTCCATCATCAGTGGATTAGTACTGAGCCCTAATCCCTTTTAGTAATTTCTTGCTTTGCAGGTCACCCTCCACCCTTGCTTCTTTCTCCTAGGAAGCAAGGAAGAATGATAAATGGCATGCCATCCCCGACAAGCTAAAGGCTGAAGGGTTTAAACGCATGACTTGGACTGCTTTCATCCTAAGCGAATGCCTACACTGAGACAAACAGGAAGGATGAGCCTCATTGCCCACGTTTGAATGAGGGTCTGAGAGGGGTGTGTCGTGGACAGGGCCCTGGAGGGACGGTGACAAGTGTAGAAAAACTGCATTAAAGGAAAAGTATTTACATCTTCAAGATGGCTAACTATTCAAGAAACAAGTTTCCATAATAAATACTTCAGTGGTGATGCTGAGTGTCTGCCACTAATTTAATATCATATGAGAGTATTACTAAGATAATTCAATAGTTGCCACGGGCAACAGCCAATAAATGCATAAAACATATCAGTAGTGAGCCTTAGATGAGGCTTATTTAGCAAAACTCCACAAGATTAAAGCACAGTAGCCACAGAACGGAGAGCAGTATGACAAAACGTGGAACTAGAACCTATGTTATGAAGAAAGTTACCCACATTGGAAAACTACAAGCCTGAGCTAGGAGAGATGCACACCAAAAGGCACCATCATGCCTGTTACACTAGGGTCTCAGGACAAAGGGGAAGAAGGAATTACTACCATTTCCTTATCTGTAAGTCTTTGGGAACCTGGACTACTCTTCAGAGCCTTGCATTCTTGGTTTCTTCCGGTGTGACATATTTTAGCAAATGCCTTTCTCTTTTCCTAACAATTCCAGGTCTTCGCAGTAACCATGTATCAACAGCTGGAGCTCCCATTGGGAAAGACTCAACACTTCATGGGCACTGACCAAGGCCAAGCCCAGAACTTGTTTCTCCCATCATGCTTCCACTTGCTGGCCACTCTCACAATGCTTAGCAGAAGATGTGAAAAGACGTGCGCTGTGAGAAAATAGGTTACACGGGCAGACCCAACATGTAAGGGCTGACCCTCATTCTCCTGTGACTGGCTCCTGCTCTTCCTCACCGGATTTTTCCTCAGCCCTCGTTTTCCCTATTCCCACAACCTCGGACACACTGTGTTTAAACTCCTTTGGGATTCTGCCCCCACCATCGTTGTAACAACCTGCCAGTCAAATACAAGTCAAGATCACTTCCTCTTTATAGATCTCAAGCATGGAATGGGATTCCTTTCCCAGGAAGGTCAATGTAATAATTAGCTGGCCATGCCAACCCTAGCCGAGGTAAATCCCAAATTCTAGGACTCAAGTGTGGTACATTAGAGGATGAAAGATGAATTAAGAGAATTTAAGTCATTTAAATGAAGCCATTTAAAATGTAAATGGCCAATGGCTGAGTGTGCACAATAATAAATCAAACCCCATGGATTTTTTTTCAAGAAGCTACTGTGTCATTGGATGCTCTTATTTACACAGACTGAATACTGTGAACAGTCAGCGAGTGTTTGATGGATAAAAGGATGTGTGGTCAAGCCCAATGGGCTGTATGTTTTTAATTCCCTTGAATATCACATCAAGTCGGGGTCATCTAGTACTCAGAGGTTAGGAGACTGGCATTTCCAGTACTAGAACCCATTTTCTCAACTCTCATTACCCCTATGATATCAACCTTTCTTTCCAAAAGCACTTGGGCAGGTTCACTCAATCCCTATGTTTGCTTTTGTTCTGTGTTGTCTTCTCAACAACTTGACCAGTACAGAAAAGCAATACTTAAATTTCAAAACAAATAACTGCAGGAAAAGTTAATCCCCAATACTCAACAAGAAAAAGAACAGTTAACTTTATTGCTCACAGATATCCCCAGCAACAGGATGATATAGAAATTTCATTTGCGTTTATTCTCTGAAGAATTTGTGAATCATCTTTTTTTCAGAGAACATATTAAATTCCATATAAAGCCCATGTCACAGCTACTACAATTTTATTACTTTCTGTCACAGTCCATTAGAGGAAAAAATGTTGTTTCTAATGATAGACCAAAGAAAAGGGGTTCAGAAAACACTTTCACAGTGGTGGGTGGGATGGAGGGAGAAGGATATGGAGAGGGAAGAAAGGAGAAAAGGTGGGAGGGAGGGTGTAGGGAGGGAGGGAAGGATGGAAGGAGGAAGATAGAGAAGGAAGGAGGGGGAGGAGAAAGAGCAGGAAGGGAGGGAAGGAGGGAAGAGAGAGAGGAGGAGGGAAGGGGAGAGAAATACATGGATGACAATGGCCAGCACAGCAGTGGAAAGGATTGTGGGCTCTCAAATTTGATAATTACCTTCACCAGGAAGTGCTCACCTAAACTTTTTTTTAATCAAAGGCTGAAATATCACCTTCTAAAGATCAAACATCTACATTTTCATGTACTACAGTTGAAAGTAAATATAATAAAGATGTAAGCTTTGAAAAACACTGGTCTTGGCTAAAAAGCCGGGGAATATTTTTCAGTGCATTTGAACAGTAGTCTAAGTGTGAAT
>JAQHUG010000090.1:3838366-3867846 GCA_028555095.1 Dicrostonyx torquatus | reverse complement strand
AAAAAAAAAAAAAAAAAAAATCCCATCCTCACAATAAACCTTCCGATTGTGCTCTCAAATAAATCACCTCCCAGCAGAGGGACTCAAGAGATAACACATTTACCATAACATGCTTTTGTTGAAGGAACTAGGGTGGCAGCAAAGCCCTGGACATGCTTGTTTGCCTCTTTGGAAACATGGCTTCTAAGAAACCATAAACTTGTATTTCTATTTGACAAAAATCATGCCCAGTCCTGCCTGAAGGCTGCTCCAGTTTTAATTTGGGTCTTTCTATAGGGCTGTCAGAAATAAGGGATCACAGGGCTCCCAGGCCTTAGGAAGTTTGAAGGGGGCCTCCCACACAACAGGCTGAACTGTTTTCAATGTCTGGCCTTGGGATGTCACTTCCTAGTTTAATACAACAGCATCCTGTCACTCATCTCTGACATCTGTCCAGGAATGTCTCACCCAAATGCATCAGAGAAGTTGTATAACTTTCTGGAACCTTCTGATACTCTGAGCACCTTCCCTTCCTTCCCCTCCCCACCACCTCTCAGCTTATACCTCTTTCTCTACTTTCTGAATGACCAGGTGCTTGCTGGTTTATTAGTCATAATCACATTTATCTCCTAGCACTATACAAACTTCAGTCCTACAGGGTAAAAAAACGTAGCTCAAATCTAAACAGCCTAATGAACAGAAAATTAAACAAGAGTTTCGGTTCCTCACTGCCCGACACTGTCCAATACACTAGGATGTTGCCTTCCTATTGATGGCAACTTGGGATGGCACCCAGAGTCTAACTTACCTCAGTGTCATCACTGCTCAGCATCCTCGGTCTCAAAATCTGCCACCAAGTCAGATCTAGTCCCTGGAGACCTGGGCCTAAACCAATTCTGTCACATCTGATTTAGTAATTATAAAAACAAAAATCGACGTATCTGTACAAAATAGAAAACTATGTCTTTTGATCTTCATAAACACAAGCAAACAAAGTCTGGAAATGCAGCAGGGAGAAAGGCTGGAAGGCCTTCCAAATGTATTTACAATTATATATAATATATATGTATATAATATATATGTATATATACATATATATGTATCTCAAATGCCTGATACTTACTGATAGTTTCCTGCTGCAAAACTGTATTTTCCAGCTTCCCTTGGGAATTATGGGAGTCATTTCCACCTCTATAAGGGCTGCATCCCATCTTCTTCTATAGACATTTTGATCACCCATGCACAAGGGTGACAGTGTCCCCTCACTGTGAATAAACACGGTCCCGCCTAAGGACATACTAAGCCTCTCTTTCTTTCTGCTGTCTGTCTCTCTACAGCTATTCCTTGATAATATAACACTTACCTTTAAAATGCTAAACCACATCCTTTTACAAAGAGATCTCTTCCCCACTCTCCAGAACATTTCCCTGTATAGCAGAGCACTGCCCCAGTGTGAGATTTATTATACACAACTATAGTGATATTTCATTTGTGTTTTAATAAATAAAGCTTGCATGAAGATCAGAGAGTAAAACAACTGCCCTGGTTAGCCTTACAGACCAGGCAGTGGTGACATACACGTTTAATCCCAGCAGCCAAACTAGTCTGCCATAGAAACCAGGTGGTAGTGGTGCATGCCTTTAATCCCAGCCCTAGAGAGGAATATAAGATGGGAGGAGACAGCTGTCAGACACAGTCTCATTCTGAGGATTCTTGAAGGCAGGATTGCCATTTCAGACTGAGGTAAAGGGAGAAGCCAGTAGCTGGCTGTTTTACTTTCTGACCTTCAGGTTGAACCCCAATATCTGTCTCTGGGTTTTTATTAATCGTGATACACACAGTCACTGAGATTATTTGAAAAACACTACCAAAGCCAACATTCTAGTGAATATTAACCATAATCAAAATGTTAACTCACACTTGGGGTGTGCATAGAGCTCCTGCCCAATCAGTACATTGTCTCCCCAGATAGAGACTGGTGACCATCAATGCTTCCTCACTAAGCAACCTCCTGGGACAATGCCAAAGATGAGATGGTTTCAAGGAGTAGAACCAGGGCTGACTAATTGGCAGCCGGTTGGGAAATACTGAGCATGTGCAAGACAATGAAGGGTAAAAATGAAGGGACATCTCAGTTCTGCAGGGAGAAAAATGATACATCTCAAACATGATGCTGAGTGACAACAGTAACCATGGAGGCTTCAAGGACACAAGGTGGCCAGAGGCCTTAGAGATGAAGCTAGTGGACAACTGGACCAAGGACCATTGGCTAAAACCAAACGATGGCATTGCACAGCTCTGTATGGAGTGCAGAACTGAGTCCTGGGGATACATAAGAAGGCAGAGAAAAGACAAAGAGACACACATGTGTCTGTGTACACACACATACACATAGATAGCCATACATACATGCAAATTTCTAGCAAAGTGTTTAGTAAGTCACTTGTACGTGAGCTAATGAAGTGCTCAGAAATTCCACAGATCTCAAAACTCATCTTTCACACACAAGTAAAGCGACTTCCTTTGCTGGAGTCTTGAGGGAAGTGTGTTTCAGTAACGATTTTTCTGTATAATTGGTTCAAAGACAATTTCAGAAGGCGCCAAGCTCTACGCTGCTGCTGTCGAGGACACATCCTCCTCTTCCAGCGTCCTACAGGTCCAGATGAACCAAGGTGAGACCATTTACAATCAGACTTCGAGCGATGTTGCAGAGGCTGTTCTGCTCTGCAGCACAAGGAGAGACCACCGAAGCTCAAAATTCAGATCAAGGCTCCCATCCAGACTCTGGTGGAGAGTTCAGGAACGGCTAACAACATAAACAACATCTAGAAGGCTTTATAAGGTTATCACGTGACTTCAAAGCACACATGTCATTCACTCGGTAATTATTCACAAGAATAATCTCACCACTATGTTGCCATCCTACACTCTGGTGCCACTTCAATGCATCAAAGCATGTGTCTTGATTTCTTTTTCCTTCAGTCTAACAGGAATTTGGGGCTGACTTTGGATGTACTAACTCACTGGTATACATTCACGGAATAAACACTAGAAGGAACATGTTTCTAAATTTTAGGACCGCCTTCCCGCAAAGTGTCAACACAGGACTGGGTTTTATGTTCTGACAGTGCTACCGCAGATTAGCGTGGGCTTTAAATAGAATCGGAGATCCAGGAGCTTTTGTGTATGTGAGGTGTTCAACAGGTTTTTTGTTTGTTTGTTTAGTTACTTAGGTTTTTGTGGTGGTGGTTTTGAGACGGGACCCTGCTATGTAGACTAGGCTGTCCTCAGAGTCACGGAGATCCATTTGCCTCTGCCTCCAGACTACTGGGATTTGACAGGATTTGTTTGTTGTTTGTAATGCTTGTACTTCTTGCTTTCCAAGGACACCGAGACAACTTTTTTACCCTAGTTTCCCTAGACAGGAGGGACTGCTGATCGCAATATCCCCTTTAACAGAGCAGAGCAAGCTTAACTTGCAAACAATGACCCGTACCCACTGTATTTATAACTATCCTCCTGACCCCAGCGGTCTTTCCTCCTGGATGTGGCCTGCACTGGGAGAATTTTTTAACAAGAAGTCTCTTGTTCTGGTTCATCTGGGCTCATATGAGAGCCTTCCTAACCAGCTATTCCTTTCTTTCTCCAAATTGTCGCATTTCCAGAGTATAAATAGCATCTCTCAAACACTCGGCTTACCATCCTCATATGAATAAGGTTAAAGGAAAAATCAGTTCATACTTTCATACTGTTTCTCTCTTTGTTTTTAAAAGGAAAAGTATTATATTTTGATAATCTGAAGTCAAGAATGCCAAACTGCCAGGAATTGCTAGTCAGTAAGGTTCCAGAGACCCCTAAACACTACAAGTTAATGCCACTGCTCTGGGTTACCCTTCAGAACTCGACTGTATGACGCTGCTGCTACAGACGCTACACACCTGAGTCATAGAACATGGAGAAATCAAAGCTGGCACCAATGTGGAAGCTTCATCACTACTAGGTAACTTCAGGATAGTGGTTCTCAACCTGTGGGTCCCAGCCTGGACCAGTGTGTCCATCTGCGCAAGAGTGGCACAAATGTCATAGAAGTAACCACACACTTTATGATTAGATTTACAGCCTGCTCAATAAGAGAAAACTCTTGTCTAGCACTGTTACCAGGGCCAGCAACCTGAGTTGTAATAGGTCACAGGCTATAGGGGAACCTACTACTATTATTTTGATAAATGGACATCATATTAAATTAACTTCTAGAACCTTGTTATTATACTTATAGCTAAGTGCATCTCTCAACCCTCATAGGAGAAACTTCTTTTTGCAGTACATGGTGATTGACACAGACACCCACAACTGGTCAGTGAGTCATCAAGGAAGAGGGGACAGATATATCGTAAAAGCCAGAGAGAGTGGATGGCATCAACCCAACGGATTTCTAGACACAACAGGGAGACTGTGCCTATGAACTCACAGCACCAGTGACTAATGTGCAGGAAACCAAGGCAGACAAAATGCCCAGCCAGGAGCATGGAGGTGGATCAGTAAGTCCCACCCTTAGCTGAGAAACAGTTTTCTTCAGGAATACAGTTCCTGAGACACTGCTCAGGCTCCAGCGGACAGTCATACACCGATGCACATTCTGGCAGCACTAAGTAGCCCCAAAGGGTAAAAGAAGAGAGAAAGAGAGAACACACAAAATCGGGAGGGAATAGTGAGGGGTGGGATGGGGAGAAACTGGAGGAAAGAAAAGAATACGAACTTGATCAAACATATGCATGTATGAAATTCTCAAACAATAAACAAAAGATGGGGGCAGGGGTCGAAATGTAGCTGTCAATAGAGAAACCCTTGTGGAATTCAGATGGTCCAACTACATTTGGGAACTTGCCAAGAAAAGGGTCTAAGTCACCTTTCTGTCAGTCAGAGAGACACCTCTACGGGCCGGTGCTGCTCTGAAAAGGTCACCCAGAAAGTCAGGGGAGAAGTGCAGTCGCCGTGCAAACTATTTCTCCAACAAAAGTGCCTCATTCCAGATGCTTTTCTGGGCACGACTCGTACTTTTAAAAATAGTAGCCCAATTTCACAAGCGAGTTGGAGCCCACTGATCCCAGCTTCTAAAATACTGTATCCCTTGTGTTCCTAGTAATGCTCAAAGCGTGTCTCTTCAATTCACTTGTCAGGCCATGCTCTCGGAGCCTGGTACCTTCTCCCGAGATAAAACCTGGGAGCCAGAAGGGCTGGAAAAGGAGAGACACAGCCACTGTTCTGCTGACACATTTAGAAGTAAACTATAATGTGCTCCCTATTTCTAGGTCAATTTTCTTCCCTCTTGACAAGCAGAATTATAATGCTTTGAAAGATACTAGGCCAGAATTTTTGTTTCTGGTTTAGTTTTTTTTTTTTTTTTTTTTTTGAGACAGAGTTTCTTTGTATTGCTCTGGCTGTCCTGGAACTCACTCTGGAGACCAGGCTGGCCTAAAACTCACAAAGATCCTCCTGCCTCTGCTTCCTGAGTGCCAGGATTAAAGAAGTGCACCACCATCACCTGACCAGGATTATGTTTAAATTTAAAATAATTTTCACAGTATAAAGTTTTCCCCCACATGGGCCAAGTTAAATTATGAGAAGTTACATTGAAGGATCTGTTCCCATTACTTTAACTAATAATTATGTTTCCTGTATGTCAAATGTAGCCAGGAGAAAAAAAAAGGTTTTCTGTTACAAAATTGTGAAATTATATCCTCTAAAACTGTTTAAATACAGATAAATGAACTGTTTGGTAGAGTAATCAAATTAATTTACATTAGCGGCAATAACAATTTTGAAAGTATAAAATGTACTATTAATTTTATTTCTTTGGTCTTGACATTTTGGTCAAGCCCTTTGCCTCACTATGACTCACAAGCAAAATCAAGGTACAGACTGATCTCACAGACCCACTTTGACTTTAGAACCATTGTTCTTCCCTGCCCACAAATTAATTTTATACTAGACCCTGACTCATCTTCACTCTCCATAGTTCACTGTTTCTCTATCTCTGAGGATTTACTTCCTGAAAGAAAAGCATACCCCTGTAGCCCTGTGACACATGTTCTGATAGTTCTGATGACGATATCCGGCAAACAATCGGGTGCAGCAAATAAATCACCAGCACACAGGACTGGGGTGTAACTTAGGGGCTGTGTGCTTCCAGAGCACACAGTGTGCTAGTTTGAACCCAAAAAAAACAAAGTAAATAAATAAGCGAAAACACAAAATAACTAAATCTTCTCCATAGCGTTTGAGTTTGGAATTGTATCCCATATCCAAAGTGTTAAAGAAACAAACCAAACTACAGTGAGTCTGGAAAGATGGTGCAGGGCTAAGAGAGATCATTGCTCTGCTTCAGAAGGTTCTCAAGAGCCTAGAACAATAATTCCAAGGATTCAGTCAACCTCATCTTGCCTTTGTGGGAACCTCCATATTCACGTGGGTATATACACATACACCCACATCCACACACAAATAAAATAAATATATTTAAAGACACAATAGATATGCATATATCTAGGTGTGTATACATGGGCTTCCAAGTCTTCATGAAAACATGTATATCATGTGTTTGGAGTCACCGAGGCCTGAAGGTCATGTATCTCAAACTGTGCTTCTCACCCAATCCTGAACTACTTGCAAATAAAAATGGAGAGATGTCTTACTGTAAATGAGCTGATCGGAATACATCAGAGGAGATGCTGATAGCAAGGGGAAAGGCGACACAAGGAAGAGGGTCTACCTTTCCGGTAGCAATCAAGGAGCAGTTCTGTAGAAAAGATTTAAAGCCTGAGGTAGCAAATACTGGTTTGACAGAATATAACTTCCGGGAGCTAAAATGCCAAAACAAGAATGTTTTAGAAAAGTATTTTCGTGTCTGCAGACTCCTCAAAGGCCATGGTCAAAACTGAAAATGACAAGCATCAGTACGCCAGGTCGTTATCCCTCTCCTCTTTCATTCCCATCAGGCACTGTGCTTATTGACAATGCAATGCATACAGGCTTTTCCTGTTGTGTGCTAAGCACGGGGGACCCTGGGTAAGGATGGAGGAGAGGAGAAGGTTCCTGCCCTCTGGAGCTGCTCTCTTCCCTTTCCATTCCCAGGATTAACTCCAAAGGCACCAGGAACAGTGTAAATAGTGGATGTGGGGCAACAACAGTGAGAGACAAAACAGAGACTGCACTTCTCACACTGACCTCCCCCCAAAGAACGAGTGGTGGACGGGGAGCTGGCAAAGGCTACGTCAGCCAGGTGAGCAAGGTCAGCGGCAAACGGGTTATGCTCTGGACACCACACGACGAACATGGTGCTTTCCCTCTATGGTCTTTCTTCCCACAGCCATGGATGGTCCCAGTCCGCCCAGAAGAAAAGCGCCAGTCTAATGCTAACTCCAGAATGTTCTACGAAATGCCTGGCCACTTCCCTTCAGAAGTTAGGAAACTTCCACAGCCCACGGATGCCTCAGATACGACCTGCTGTATAGCTGTTTCTTCCCAACTGCAATGTTCCCCACAGACGTGTGTGTGTGCGTGCGTGCGTGCGTGTGCCTCCCCTGAGAAACAACTGCTGGGGGTCGAGAGTAACCAGCCAAACTGCCCAGAGGAGATTCTCAAGCCTGTTCAGGGCTGGCAAGCTGTGCTGAGAGCCCCAGGGCTGCAGCTATTTTGAGGCATCACCATGCTGGGGTGGGCTTTTCAGTGACAAGCCGTTTTTAAATGGTCTCTGCCTCTTTGAGTACCCCTCAATTAGACTCCCAGGCAGCCACCTCAACTGAAACTCACTCACGGAAGCTGGACTTTCATGCAGTTGTTACTCTAGACTCTCATAGTTTCCCTTTCTGGGGTAAGCAAATATTTGTATGCTGCATCTCCCCAGCAAGAATTTCTCGTCATACACCATCAGAAAACAAACATTCACTGATTTTTAAGACAGGAGAAAGAAGAATCAGAGGGAGGTGTGATCTGTAACTGGACCTGAATCTTTCTGAAACAGAGATAAAATACTGCCATCTTAATCACTTCACATTTCACTGTAAGTGATGTGAAGGGCACTCACTATCAAGCAGCATTTCCCCCACCCATGTCCAGAACTCCACGGCCTACAAAACTGAAACTTCCCTACCACTAAAGCACAGCATCTGACAACAGCCCACGCCCCTGAGCACTGTCCGAGTCCATGAAACTGATTATCCAAGCAACTTACAAGAAGTGAAACCACAGGACAGTTGTCTTTCTGTAATGGCTTCATTTCACAATGACATCAAAACTTACTTATGTTGCAGCATGTGTCAGCATCCTTCCCTTTAAAGACTGAACGTGGTATGGGGTGTGTGTGTGTGTGTGTGTGTGTGTGTGTGTGAGAGAGAGAGAGAGAGAGAGAGAGAGAGAGAGAGAGAGAGAGAGAGAGAATGAGAGAGAAACTTTGTTTATCCATTCATCCACTGATGGACAGCTGAGTTTCTTCTTTTACTTTTTTAAAATTATTTTGAGCCCCCCCCCTTTTTTTAAAAAAAAAGTATTTATTTTACAACCTGGCTGCATTTCCCCTCCCCCCTCTCCTCCTAGTCCCTCCTAAACCCAGCACACTCCCTTACCTCCCAATCCACTCCTCTTTCTGTTCAGGAAAGGGCAGTTCTCCCATGAATATCAAAAAGACATTGCATAACAAGTTGCAGTAATGAGTCCATTTATTTTTGATAACATAACTATATATTTTTGATAGCTATACTACCAAAAATACTACTAATACTACTAATCATATTTGGGAAAACTTAAGAGAAGCCATATATTAAAGTGAATGACTTGTATGTGTATAGCTCAAATATTTGAAATCTTTAAAATATTTAAAAAATATTAAAGATCAAGATGTTTCATCAAACTACCACGAGTCTATTTCCAGACGTTAAGGAGAGAGGTGCTATTGAAGGAAGGCATCGTCTAGGACATCAACAGGAGAACACTGCCTACATTGAGCTTTCGAAGTCCTTACACCAAAAAGGCCAATGGATGCCCATTGCAGGGGAAATCCAGCTGTTGCTGGGAAGAATTCCTGCCTGGCATAACCAAGGGCCTAAGCTACATTGCCAGCACCAGAAAACAAAACAAAAATCTCCCTTCCCCCAACATCAGGCAGCTTCAGAGGCCACGAAGATGACACAGGAGGATGAATCCTCGTCCAGGGGTTTCCACTGGTAAAGACAGAAGCAGAAAGGCAACAAAAGGGCACAAAGAGGAGATGATTGTTGGCCCAGAATCTTCTAGGTAGCAAAATGACCAGCTAATGGGAAACAATGAGGAAAGAAAAAGCAGAAATAGCAGGATCTACAATGATTACTTTTAAAACATTCATCTGTAGGAAACGACGAACAGGCATGCTCTAGATGACAGACAAGCCATGAAAGATGGTGTGGGGCTTTGAGTGAGAATGGTTCCTGTAGGTTCACGGACTTGAATGTTTGGTTCTCGGCTGGTAGAACTCTTAGGGAAAGATGAGGAGGTGTGGCCTTGTTGGAGAAGGTATGGCACTTGGGGTGGGCTTTTAGGTTTCAAGAGCCCATTCCACCCCAGCAACATGTGGTCCTTTCTGCCTCCTGATGCAGATCAGGGTGGGAGCGCTCACCCACCATGGTGACATGATCCATCACCATATCTGCCTATGTGTTCCATGCTGCCCCAGAACAATAAACATGAACTAACCTCTGAACTTTTATGTTTGCCTCCAGCTACATGCTTTCTTTTATTAGCTGCCTTGGCCATGGTGTCTCATCAGGGCAATAGAAAGGTAACTAAAAAAGAAGGAGGATACAGGATGGACAAAACAGTAGACCCAAACAAGATAAATAAATACAAAAAGGAATTTGAGGAACAAAAGAAATAAAAAGCGAAAGTTGAGTCATATAGAACTACAATTATATCACAATAACATAAAGTCCAAGTTTGATTCACAAACAGTGATGAGTAAAAAACATAAGAAGTCAGAAGGATGTTGCAGCATCCATGAAATCCCTACAGTGTGGTTGTGTAAACAAGACCACACAATGATACCATACATTGGCATGCCAATGGGGGAAACTTCACAAGGCCCCACGTCTAGAGGAAGAGCTATAGGCAATCAACTGAGATCACTGAGAGAGGGAGAAGTCCAAACACATGTGCCTATGATCAACACCAACTGTATCAGTAGGTTTTGTGTGTGTGTGTGTGTGTGTGTGTGTGTGTGTGTGTGTGTGTAAAACAATAAAAATTATAGAAGTCACAATAAATTTGGGGGATATCCAGGGAGTTGGAAGGGAAGAGGAGAGGGGAAATTAAGTAAATGTAGTACTCATATATGAAATTCTAAAAAAAAAAAAAATTAAAAGTCAAATAAAAAAGAAAGAGGAAGGGGAGTCAGTGTACCTAGGAAATAATCAGTTAGTAGAGATTAGGGAAAACCAAACAAATAAAAAACATGACAGGAAATGTCAAGAAGATTTGAGAAATTCAATATTCTCCTTCACACTATGGACTGTTACAAGAAAGAAGCGATCCTGAAATGGAAAGACCCGGGTTCAACTCCCAGCTGCATTACTATAGCTTGAGTGGTGGTGCTATATCTTTAAATCTCCCAATAGGTGATAATTTCTTCTTTGTGTGTAACTGTGAGAATTAATTAACGCATGCAAAACACTGGGTCATTACCCTGCACAGCAGGCTAGAAGAAAGGTTGGCTGTGATAAGTGTAATGATGGGTGTGGTGAGCCTCCCACGCAGCCCTGAATGCCCCACACCCATGCACATGTGGGCAGCACTAATTAGGCTCAGAGAGCCTAGGGCTGGGGGGGAGAACACAAGACGGGGGATCCAGGGGAAGTCAGAGGGTGGAAATGAGGGGTGACAATGCCCATATTTCATTTATACATGTAAGAAGTTCAAGAATAAATAAAAATTATGCTAAAAAATTTTTAAAAACCTCTGAAGCATGATAGCCCACACCTTTAATCCCAGAACTCAGGTGGCAGAGGCAATCAGATCTCTATGAGTTAAGGTCAGCATGGTCTACAAAGTGAGTTCCAGGTCAGCTACATGGTGAGATCTTGCCTCAATAAACAAAATTTTTAAAATATGTAAAAACTCATTAAGTTTGGGGCTGGGAAGATAACTCAGTTGGAAAATGTTGCCGTGTAAGCATGAGCACCTAGTTCAAATCTTCAGTACTCAGGAAAAAAATCCTGATATGGCACATGTCTGTGATCCCAGCATTAGGGAGGTGAGGGCAGGCAGATCCCTGGAACTCACCAGCTGCCCAGCCAGATTAGCCCGCAGGTAAGCTCCAGGTTCAGAAAGAGACCCTGTCTCAAAAATCAAGGTGGGAAGTCCCTGAGGAAAACACCCAGTGTTGACTTCTGGCATTCACACATGCACACACCTATGCAGACAAGTACACATGCATAGCACACGCATGCGTGCACACATAAACACTAAACCAACCTACACACACACACACACACACAGAGAGAGAGAGAGAGAACTCATTAAATCCAGGACAAATGAATATTGACAAACAAAGGAGTTGAAGAAATAATTTTAGTTTTATGAATATCAATATATCCTGATGATATTACAGACAACCAATTTTTGATTTATAAATAAAGATAAAACCATGTAGCTAAGATAGAGGGAAGGAATGGTGGAGAACCACAAAAACTTAAAGTTGTTATAAGAACAGACTATCAGTATATTAGGTATGATAATTTAAGAAGTACCTGCAGTAATACATTATTTTGTGATTTGGATGTGCTTGCAGAAGAAGCACTAGAAGAATTTAAAGAGGCTGCCTCTATATTAGGGCTGTAGGGAATTGGATGAAACCCACGTTAGGCTTCTTAAGTCAAATAGGAAATCTACAGTGTGCACTGGCTGCTAAGTACATAATTACCCAGTTTGTGTGTGGTAAAATGACGTCATTGAGAATTCCTGGAAAGAAGCATGTCTGCAGAGACTACCGTGATGTGAGGAGGTTGGAATGTTGCAGATCCAGGGCTATTTTCCCTGTCCCAAGCTAGCTTTAACTCCCAAAACAGCCATCCTTGCCCACGGCCGCGTCAGAACTAACATCACGTGGCTAGTAAAGACCTTTTAAAACCTATTAGCTTTGCAGACCACTTAGCTTCCAGCATCCCAGGGCTAAGATTCTCATCAGCTAATGTCTGGTGCCTGTAGGAACGTTCACCCATCTCACTGCAACCGCCTCTCAGACCCACTAATGCACTTTATTCTTTCCTCGATTTATGATTTTGTCTGTTAAAGCTACGGAGCTGCTTCCACGACGCAATATGAAATTTGGGGTAACCTAAATCTGTGTTCCCGGGCTCGGTCACGCAAATTTGGCTCCAAGATACCTATATGTTACTTCCTTTTAAGGTGACAGTCATGTTTTTGGTTTTTTGGTTGTTAGAGTTTGTACTGACAGTGTTTAACAAGGAGAAGAACGTTCATCATAGGGGGTCTTCTTAACTACAGAAGAGAAGAATAGAATACAGTATCCACAAATGAATGAGAAAAATCATACATAGGCTATCACACATATATTTAAAATTTTACATCTAGGAATATATATGCAGAGAGAAAGTAAACACAATAAAATGCTAATTACACGCTAGTTAATGAGCATTTGTGAGAGTGATGTGTTGATTCTCTGATTCCTTCTGTTTTCTATGCACAAAGCTTTAATGAGTGCAAATGCTGCTTTTTGTTATAAATACACTCTTCTGTGGTATATTTTAAAATGCAGACATATAAATCGTTTAAAAGATACCATCTTACACCTGTCAGAATGGCTAAAATCAAAAACACCAATGATAACCTATGCTGGAGAGGATGTGGAGTAAGGGGAACACTCCTCCATTGCTGGTGGGAATGCAAACTTGTGCAACCACTTTGGAAATCAGTGTGGCGGTTTCTCAGGAAACTGGGAATCAACCTACCTCAGGATCCAGCAATACCACTATTGGGAATATACCCAAGAGATGCCCAACCATACTACAAAAGCATTTGTGCTACTATGTTTATAGCAGCATTATTTGTAATAGCCAGAACCTGGAAACAACCTAGGTGCCCCTCAATGGAAGAATGGATCCAGAAGGTGTGGAATATATACACATTAGAATACTACTCAGCAGAAAAAAATAATGACATCTTGAATTTTGCATGCAAATGGATGGAAATAGAAAACTCCATCCTTAGCGAGATATCCCAAACCGAAAAAGATGAGTATGGTATGTACTCACTCATTAGTGGACCTTAGCCATTAACAAAGGACATTAAGCGTATAGCTTACAAGCCTGCATATGCCAAATAGCAAGGTGAACCCAAAGAAAAACTTATATAGATTTTCCTGGAAGTCGGAAGCAAACAAGATTATCAGACAAAAGTTGGAAGCACGGGTGTGGGGATGGGGGTGGTGGTAGGGATTGGGGGAGGAGGTAAGCGAAAGGGAGGGGGGTAGAAGGGAGAAAGGAAAAATCGGGGAGAGCCTAGGGTTGTGGGAGGGTGGAGATGGAGGAAGGGTGGATATTGGAGAAGGGAATAAGATATCTACATTAACAGGAATCATTTTAAGATTTGCAAGAGACTTGTCTCTAGAGGGGATCCCAGGTATTCACAGGGATGTCCCAGCTAGGTACCTGGGCAGCAGAGGAGTGGGTGCCTGAACTGAACTTGTCCCATAGTTACTTTGTTGAATATCTCAATCGTCACCATAGAAATTTTGCATGATGGATGGAGATAGAGCCAGAGACCCACATTCACACCAGAGCAAGGGATCGTGCTACCAAGGTCCAGTGGAAGAGCAGAAGGAGGGAGAAGATGAGCAAGGACGTCAGGACCGTGAGCGACTGGCCCATCAACAGAGACAGTGGGCTTGTTCTATTGGGAGCTCATCAAATCCAGCTGGACCAGGACTGAATGAGCATATGACCTAACAGGACTCTCTGAATGTGACTGCCAATGGGGACTGACTGAGAAGCCAATGATAATGGCACTGGGACCTATCTCTTCTGCATGTATTGGCTTTTTGGGAACTTATTCTATATGGATGCACATCTTCCTAGACCGAGATGGAGGGGGGAGGGCCTTGGGCTTCCCATAGGGCAGGGTATCCTGCCCCATCTTAAGGAAGCAGGGGGAGGGCAGTGGGGTAGGGGGGGAGCAGGAGGGCCGGGAACAAGGGGAGTAAATGTAAATTTTTCTTGTAATAAAAAAAAAAAGAACAGTACTGTCAACCGAGACATGGCTTGATTATCCATGTGACTTCTGAGATCTATAGACCTAGTGACAAAATAAAAATAAAAAACAAAACAAAAAAATAATTTAACAAAAAAATTATGATTTTTTTCCCTGTAATTTTCAAGTGAGCTAAAAATCTAAGTACAGTTTATAATTCCTTTTTTAAAAAAGATCACAAAAAGCTTAATGTTTTCATATTTTATTTATTGTACTGAATTAGCCAAGCATGTGCTAAGGAGCCTATGGGTTCTGTTAACCAAGATGCAGGGCATTCAAACTAAGCTTCCAACCACATGAGGGTTCTTGAGGATTGAAGTAACCGTCTTTGAGCATATAGCATGGGAGTCTAGCTACTGTCTTCCACATTGACCATTTTAAGAGAAAACAATTAGCTACTTTTGAAAAACAACAGAAGAGATGGTTACACAAGCTACCTGAATTTGTCTGATTCGCCTGAGAATAAGCATGCTAATTAAAAACACTTGTGATTTTGTTTTGCTTTGGTTTTGTTTGTTTGTTTTAAACTATCCTGTAGAGCAGGCTGGCCTCGAACTCAGACATCCCCCTGCCTCTGCCTCCTGAGTGCTGGGATTAAAGGTGTGCGCCATCACCACCTGGCTCTTTTTTAAAATGTATCAATATGTACACAAGAGAAATCATATTAGAAGCTTTATTCTTCAAGGTAATTGTTTTTAAGCAACTATTACAAAATGAAGTCTATATTAGCATATTAAATGTTATTTATCTTTACTCTTAATTTTTCTCATGGTTATGTTTTAGGGCACGTTGATATAATTACCCTCTTATAATACATAAGGTAATAAAGAGATCAAGAACATGGAGACTGAAACAACACACAATAAACGCAGCTGTTTTCTGACAGAAATCCTCCCGTCTGGTCCTTGGGAAGTCTTTGCATTAAACTGGATCAGGCAGCTATGTGCAAACATCATCTCAGCCACCCTCAGAGAACACATCTAGATCACAAAGCCAGGCTTAAGGCTTACTCCATCCGACACCGCCACCATTGTCATCATAGAGAAGATACTGACACTCACAGCCAAGAATGCAGAGCCAGAATCACTGACAGATGAAGGACCAGGACTGTGGCATGGCTCTCCAAAAGGCTATAGAACCAGAGTTCCCCCCTCCCCCGCTTTGCAGGCTTGAATAAATGTGTGAAAATAATGAATGGAAAGTATGCCAGGGCTGTGAGTGTTGTAATGTATTCATAAATGAGATTGGTTAAATGAATTGGAATGAGAAGTAAATTTTACCTGTGGTAATTTTACCACGAAAATCCTTACCCAGAAAAGAACACATCAAATAGTTATCCAATGTCGAATGGTCAGCCCTGAAAACATACATAGAAGTAACATTATACATGCTGAGTAGGTTGTATTTATGTACTTGGGAACATACATGTGTGTATTATTGTTGTATACATATATGTATATAACAACAATTGATTGGAAAAAAAAGAGGCCATGGATTTGAAAGAGAGCAAAGAGGAGTATAAGGGAGCTTGGAGGGAGGGAAAGAAAGAAGAAAGTGATGAAATTATATTATAATCTCAAAATACAAAATTAATAATTTTAAAAAGTAGAGAAATGATTGTTACTCCTTATCCTAAATACTTTGATATTTCAGGGATAAACACCATGAAACTTGGGGGTTAAAGTTCACGTGGCTTGAAGGATTCACCCATTACTGAGGGAAGCCAAACTCAGGCAGGAACCTGGAGGCAGGAACTCAGGTAGAGGCCATGAAGGATTGAATGTTGTTTGCTGACATGCTCAGCTACATTTCCCATAATACCCAAGTCCACCTGATTGTGGACAGCACTACCCACAATAAGCTGGGTCTTCCCACATCAATCAACAACCAAGAAAATGTCCCACAGACATGCCCACAGGCTAATCTTATAGGAACAACCCCTTAAATGAGATTCCTTCTATCCAGGTATGTCCAAATTGACAAAAACTAACAGGGACACTTTCGATGGGGTATGTTGCTTATTCTCTGTGGTGAGACTGCTTAAGACTATCAAATTGGGGGTAAAAGGGACTGCCCAGAAGTTGAATGCTTACTATCTCTGGGTTCAGTTCCCAGCACCACATCAGGTGTCTCACAACTGCCTCTTCTAGAAGGTTTAGCTTCTTCTGGCATGTGAAGCCATGTGGTGCACATAAACTCATGCAGGCATATATGCATGCATACACAGGAAATGTTTTTAATTAAAAATTTTTTTAAAGATTATCTGAGTTGTATTCCATAAAAGGAGCATTTGGCCAAGCCAGCAGGGATATTTAAGAAGCCAAATGAGAGTATAGAGTCTATGCTTCCAAAAAAAAAAAAAAAAAAGAATACTTCTGAGCAAGGGTGAGTTAGTCTGAACTCTATTATATCCATATATCCAGTGTGAATGCATAGCAGCAGCCACCATCAAGAAAATGGGGTTTGATGTTTAAATAGCCATCTGAAAAGGAAACCCCAAAATCAATTCAAAACGGATTCAAGACATAGAAAGTCACCTAAAGGAGTAAAATGGCCTCTGGTCACAAACTTGACAGAGATTTGATCGGCGACACGGTGGCATCTTAAGAAAGAAGACAGTGGCAGTGCTCATGAGAAAACAAGGCTTAAAGTGGACAATTAAGAGGCAGAATGGCAAGCGTCCACTCCAGCCTTATCTGGACAGAAAGGAACTTGACAAGAGAGAAATGTGCTGGACCGGAGATACAGGAAACCCAGTCTTTATCTTTCCCTTGTCAGTTTTAACTCGGCCCAAGCCAAGTGTTTCAAGCCAGGAAACTCTGCTTTTTTATCTGGATTTTGCCCACTCATCTACAAACGAAACACTGAAGTTAGGAATTTATTCCAAGTCTGAGGTAGAGAGTAAAGCAATGTTTTCCAAACTAATGCCCTCCCTTATGGAGAAGGCTTTTGCTCTCATGTTTGCTCCAGTGTAAAGTTGTCTACTCTTCCCATAATAGAACTGGAATACAAGAGTTCAGGGTCAACCACAGAAGGACAGATGGGGACAAATAGAATCCACAGAAAATGAGCACCTTCGTGCTTAGAGACACAGCTTTACTGTCTGGGCGCATACAGTACAATGACTAGCAAGTCCACATCATCCTGTTTTACACGGACCTGTTTCCCACAGTGCTTAGGTCTAGAATCAGGAACACCAAATTTAAAATTCCCAAAAGTTAGAGATCTGAAAGAGCCTCCCAAGGAAAGGAAGAAGGATGTGGGAGTACCCTCTGTGTGCTGTGATTACCATTAATGAATAAAGAAACTGTTTTAGACCTATAGCAAGGCAGAACTTAGGTAGGCAGGAAAAGCTAGACTGAATGCTGTGAGGAAGAAGGGTGGAGTCAGAAGAAGCAATGGAGCTGCTGTGAAAGTCAGACATGCTAAAACTTTGCTGGTAAGCCACTGCCACATGGCGATATACAGATTAATAGGAATGGGTTAAATTAAGATGTAAGAGTTAGCCAATAAGAAGTTAGAGCTAATGGACCAAGTAGTGATTTAATGAATACAGTTTCTGTGTGATTATTTTGGGTCTAAGTTAGCTGGATGGCCAGGAAAAACAAGCAGCCTCCATGCAACAATCTGTCACCTAACAGAATGCCAGCTATGGAGGGAAGAACTACTACTACCCAGAGGTAGGGAGTTGATGCCGGTGGGGGTCATCACTGAGGATGGCGAATTGAGTTTTAATAAGAAACTGGATGCGGCAGAATCTTCAGTACTCTCCACGCAAAATACTAATTGGTTCCGAAAGGAAAACAGTAAAATGGATGTGATTAAAGTTGTCATATATCAACATCCAGGGGATGGAGGTTAATATCACCAGTAGTGGACAGGTCAGCATCTCAGGGCTCAGATGTGATCGCTGAGATGGGCACAGCATTCTTTCTGTGTTCTAAAAAATGCGGTAACTAAAATTACTCAGAACAAACATCAGGAAGAACCCTCACTCTGCATAATTAAAGCCCTGTGTTCTAACACCCTCAAGGATTCCAAAGACAGGGTAAAACTAAGAAAGTTTTTTTAATCAAAAGAGTTCAAAGAGGTATGATAATTAGATGCAATGTATACTCCTGGACAGGATCCTGAAGCAGAAAGAAAAATATCTATTGTTGAGTATACAATGCTGATATTATGAACTGAAGGGCAGCTTGTTTCTTAAGGTTGAGTGCTGTACACTGGTTATGTAGGAGAATATTATTGTTGGGGAAAGGGCACAGTCAAGTGATTCAGACTAACAGAACGACAGATCTTCTTGCTTTCACAAAGCAAAGGAGTCAGGATCACACATACATGACAGAGCAAGCACATGCCATGATATTCAGTAAAATATTGACAATGGGGAGACCTGGAGTGCAAAAGTTCTATGTCCCATTTAGCAAGTTACTGTAAATTTGAAATTACCTCAAAATTAATTATTGAAAATAATCAATCCAAGGGAAAATATATTATTCTTGTAACTTTTGCAGTGTATATAAATGAAGAGTATTTATTACGATTTGCATGGACATGTCCCACAGGTCATGTCTTGGTATTCAGCTGTTTTGTGGAGTCTTTGGACTACAAAACCTCACTGGAGGAGGCCACTAGGGGGAGGCCTTAAGGACTACAATCCAGCCCATATTTCTGTCCCTCTGTCTGTTACAGTACCCCAACATCATGAACCAAGCTACTCCAGCAATGCCGTCCCACCAGGAGAGACTGCACCCCTTAAACTGTGAGCCAAATTAAGTATCCTGCCTTCAGCTGCTTCTGCCAGATATTCGACCAGAGTGGCATCAAATGATGACACAGTGCTAATGTGAGATGATCCGAAATGTTAGGCACTAAAGCTTTATAGCACAGAAAGTTAGCCATTTAATCTGTCTTAGCTGAAACAATGGTTCGTTCACTGTATAAGATTTCTGTATTTTGAGCAAGGCATAGCAGTGCACACCTGAAATCCAAGCAGTTGGGAGGGAAAGACAAGATTACAAGTTTAGGACAGCATGGGTTACACAGCAAGATTCTTTCTAAAGAAAAGAGAGAAGAAAAAAGTTGCTAAGATGGAATAAAGATAAAAGAATTTGGTTAATGGTATGAGAAGCAATAGCAGTGGACAAAGGCTATGTGGGTCCCTGTAAAGCCTTTCTCATGAAGCCTGCTGTGGTGCTTGAAAGAGAATGCTTCATATAGATGAATACATTTGAAAGCTTGGTCCCCAGTTGGTGGAACTGTTGGAGAAGGATTAGGAGGTGGGTCTTATTGGAGGAGGTGTGTCACTCGGGGAGGGTACCGAGGTTTCCAAAGACTCATGTCATGTCATTCTCGTACTCAAATTCTCTCAGTCTCACGGTTGTGGGTCAAGACCATCATGGTTTACTTCCTTTATGAAGCAGAATAGGAGACAATGGAAAACTGTTAGCAACTTCTCTTCCTGATTATGTGAACGAAGTGCTTCTCACAGCGACCTACAGGTCACGGGGAGGCCGTATAACCCAACACACAAGACACTCGCATATGGGTGGGGCCTAAAAAGAGTCCCAGTCGTATCATTAGAAACCATGTACAGCATGAGCTAGCACAATTCTCACACGAGGTGGATGCAGCTTCTTCAATATCCCATGGGAGATTTGTAAACGAATGTACTTATTAAATGTTTCAAATGTTACCAACTCTTGTTATTTTTTCCAAATCAACTCCCAAAATTGAAATGAAGACTCCCTAAACCACTGCTTTGCTTTGACATCTTGATAACTATATAAGCATTTAATTGACAGGTTTCTGTTTCTGCAATGGTAAGCTAATTTTTAAACAATACACAGCAAGACAAAGATGGCACTTGCTTCACTACTGAGTTAGACACATAAACAAGCATACTAAGCATCTTCAATATAAACTACCATAATATGTTCAATAGCAAGTATGTAGTCAACATCTCTGCAGGCATTTATTGTACAGATGGCATGTGGCCACCCCAGCCTACCATTTATTGGAATGCAATGGTGATACAAACAAAAATAACAATCACCCACAACTAAAGATATAAAACACTATAAGCTATGGCCTTTAAAGTGGGTTATCAGCTAAATGGAGAGCTTAAAAACACATTACAAAGATAGGTTTGTGCTAGGTAGCAAGGGTGACTATAGAGACAACTAGCAAGTAAGACTATAGAGAGAAATGTCAGTGGAAACAGAAACAATATGACTAACCAAGCATCAGTGGGAAAGTTCCAGCAGAGGAACGCTCATGGGCTCAGCCAATGGGCTGACACGAATATCCCCGGGAGAAGTGAATAGCAGTTAGTAGGAAGGGAAGGGAATCTGGTTGTACAAGAGAAATCACATTTGAGCTCAATGCTAAGCTCTTTGGAAGTTTTCTGAATTTCTCAGGTGGGATTTGGTCTGGAGACAGATTTCACCTGAAAATGGTATTCATCGAGGAGGAAGAGTATGGTCCTCTGTAAAGACGGGAGGGCACAACCAAAGTCTCTGCTCACGGTTTGAATGGCCATTCCTTCTCTACGCTTACTTTTGCTGTGTCTACCTTTCCCTTTTCAGTTGTTATGACCTCCTTTCTAAGCCCCGCTCCCACCCCACCCCACCTTGTGTCAAGGCAACCACACCAGAATTGGTCTTAACTGCATACGGAGGGCACATAGTCAGTGCTCACGGGATTTTAAATACAAGTTGACTCCTTTTACAGTGACTAGACACAACTGTTTCCACACATAAGTCAGCCACCCACTTTGTCTTTAGAATGTTCCTCTGTGGATACCATACTTTTTCTCTTTCTCTAAAAAGAACTCCATCTGCCTCGTCGAAGAGTTTTCTTCCCCTGACTTCCTCTGCCCACTGTAGGCTGATCTACACTCGAGACACAATTATGAAATAACCAGGTCATCTTTCCCTCCCTCCACTGGATGAGAAATGCAGATTGGACAGAGGGATTTTGGAGACAGGTGTGTTGAAAGCATGAATTAACAGCTCACAGCTTGGCAGGCAGTAAGAGAACCTTAAATAGCATCCACAGGGACAAAAGAGAACACAGACAGGACTTGCCAGTATGTAGTGTTAGAAAAGGCCTAACCACTTCAAACCCTGTAATAATGGTTGCAAATTGACAGGGAAAGATGAGGCCAGGTTTGTGAAATCCGACCTAGCTGTAATGCTAAAACTACAGTTTGCTTTATAACATGAGTGGAAGCCTCCAGCCAAGAAAATTCTTAGGTGAAACACGCTTGCTGATCATGCAAAGCGTGACTTAGGCTGCAGCTGTAAATAAAATGGAGGATATGACACCAAACAATGCTCTTCATGTAGTTTTTCCGGGTTTATAACACCACCCACCCCTAGCATCTGTGAGACGACAGTGGGACTCAGAAACAGTGGTGTGCTCACTATCAATTCAGCATTCACCAAGGAGAAGAGCTCTGTGAGGTGGCCTCTCAGGTGCTGGGGACAGTGTGAAGAACCAACAGACTGCAATCCCTTTTCTTGGAGGACCCTGGCTGAAACTAAGAACACCAGCTACCGTGTCATCATATCAGGTATTAGAGCATCTCTAGCTGAACAGACATCTCTCACCACTTTACATGATCTTACTATCTCATGGGACTGACCGGTGAGGAACACAGTGAGTAACGATTCCTCTGCCAAACAGGGGACATTTTAAACTATGAGGTTAGCATGTGCACATGTGTCAGAAGACATACAGGCAAGATTACTCACCGTTCTATCCCTGCACAGCCAAAAGAAGGGGGAGAAAACCACCTAAGAGTCCTTTCAGAGAATGTACTAGATGATTAGCACACTCCTAATATGCCCAGTAAGTACAGTTCAGGGCAGTGTGTGTGGCTTTAACATTCAGGAGTAGGAACCAGAGATAGACTACATATCCATACTTATATACACACAGGAAGAAGTGTGTGCCTCCAGAAAGACAGGCTGGGTGGCCCGAAGGTTTAAGTTCTGTGGAAGACCCTTTTGTACTCACTAAATTTAGGATAAATATTAATTAATCAATTAATATCACTGCTCCAGATGTGTTCAAAGGCAAAAGCAAAATGCTCTCCTGCACGGGTCATGGACAGATGAAGAGGCTGCACGAGAAAGCAATGGAAATGACAACAGTGTGTACAAATGAGTCTAGTTACTCTGGGGAAAGAGCAGCTCTTTAATTTCTCAACATCAAAGTTCAGTGCACCATAAATCATGCCTCCAAGAACACAAAAATACAAAGTGCCATCTGGGACTAGCCCTTTCGATCCTCGGAGCAGTCGTGTTGGGTAACTGTTTTCGTTTTGCTGAAACATCTAGCATTTATCAGATAGTCTTTGCCTCTGTAAATGAATCTCAAGGCCAGGACTGGCTAGAACAGGTAGAACCTGCTAGGAGAACTGGACTTGCAATTTTACAGTGAAGACTAGCTTTTCCACCCCCTATTATGCATTTGAAAATGAAAAAAAAAAACCAGATAATTTGTTTTACTATTGACTCACCCCTAGGAGAGAGGGAAAAGATACAAAAGAGATAGGAGTTCTAGTTCAAGGTAACAGACAATTTACCTATAACCACTAGATATTATCTTTGCAGAACAGTCAGCCACGAAATTTCCAGCAGAATTAAAAATGAAATTAAAGAAGACAGTTCAGGAGCATGTCCCAAAGGCCAGGCTCCCAAATTCCAACCCTCCTCTAAACAAAGGCTTCCATATTCTCAGATAGAAAACTCTTTGGTGTATGGACAGCGAAGTACAAGAGAGCAACATAAGGCGGAAAGGTGAGGTATGTGTTGCTGTAACAGATCATGATTGCCCAGCAGCGTTCATCAAAGACAGCCTAGGCAGCAGATCAATGGAGAGAACTCCCAAAGCAGGTGCCTCAGGGGTAAGGAAAGAACACCAGGAAGAACTGGGATTTTCACAACTTAGAGAACTATAGTAGAAACGCAAACACTCAGGTAAAGATAACAAGTGGTTTTTCTCTAATTTCTTTAACGTGTGTATGATTGCTGGTGTCAAGAAGTATATGACATCAGTGGGTCCTTCAGCCTAGGTAGATATGACACACATGACTGTTACAGGTGTGAGAGAGAATCAAGTGACTACTTTTCTTTAAAGTTTTCTACATTTTACTTGGAGTGGTGTAAAATTAATTCTAAGTATACTGAATATGCATGCTATCATTCCTAGAACATCCACCAAAAGTTATTTTCAAAGGGGTCCAACAATCCATGGATAAGTTAAAATAAAATACTAAAACAATTAAAATAATGTAAAAGAAGAAAAGGAAAGAGGAGTAAAAACAGAAGGGACGTAGAAAACAGTAACACAATCGTATACCCATAGTCACCAAAATAACTACATTAACTATAAATGATCTAAACATATCCCAGACTGTTGGGATTTTTAATTATTTAAAAAGCAGTTGCACGGTGGCTTATATCTTACATATTTTATATATTTAAAGAGATATACTCTGAATGTAAAGATCCGGATGCAGTAAACATTTAGCAAAGCACATCACATGGACAATGATCCAAGCAAAGCTAGCACGGCTACGTGAACTTCAGTCAATTCTGTATTTGCCTCTCTCAGTTATTTACAATGGTCATGGAGTCCACTACTTATAAAGCCATTTAACAGACTATTTAGCTAAGTTCACTGATGATTTATAAGATATATCAACTCTTTCCATTTATAGATTTATCATATAAGACAAAATTACTGTATCTACTGGCTTTAAAAAGCAGAGTAAATATGACCAATGCACTCAATGTCCTGGAGCGGTGTTGAGCTCCACACACACACACAAAGGACTATAGAAGAGTTTGGAGTGGTGTGGAATTCTCGCTACAAGTTAAAACCACGGTAGGGTAGAAAATGGTGGTGAAGGGTGCAGAATTTAAGTAAGAAGCTTGGGTTTAAAAGGCTTTCAGAGGGCTGGAGAGATGGCTCAGAGGTTAAGAGCACTGGCTGCTCTTTCAGAGGTCCTGAGTTCAATTCTCAGCAACCACATGGTGGCTCACAACCATCTGTAATGAGATCTGGTGCCCTCTTCTGGTGTGTGGGCATACATGGAGACAGAATGTTGTATATTTAATAAATAAATAAATCTTAAAAAAAATAAAATAAAAGGCTTTCAGAGGCCACTGAACAAATGTGCCGAGAACAAACATGAGGCTGTGAGAGTACAGAGAGGAAAAAAGCATCTCACAATTGTATTTGACTCTTTTGTAAATTTTCATTTTTTTTAATTAAAATAAAATTGCCAGAGCTGAAGAGATGGCTTGGCAGTTAACTGCACTAGCTGCTTTTCCAAAGGGCCAGATTTAAACACCAGCAGCCATATGGCAGCTCACAACCATTTGTAACTCTAGTTCCAGGAGGTCTGGTATGCATTTTTGGCCTCCAAGGGTACCAAGTACTCACGTGATGTACAGCTATAAACACAAGCAAACACCCATACACATAGAATAATAGCATTAAAACTTTAAGGATATATGATTATTATCACTTCTCCCTTCCATTTCCTCCCTTCAACCCTTCCACTCCCTCCTACTCCCTCTCAAATAGATGGCCTCTTTTTCATATATATATATATGAATATATATATGAATATATATATGAATATATATATGAATTTATATATATATATAAATTTATATGCATATATATAAAGATATGTAGATACAATCTATTGAGTTCATTTAGTGTTGCTGTTTATATATAAATACAGGGATGGCCACTTTAGACAATTAGAGTACTTATCCCAGAAAGAAACTAATTCTTCTCTTGGCAATCATTAGTTACCTATAGTTCTTGGTCTAGGGGTGGGATCCATGTGCAATTTCCCCCTTCAATGTTAGCATGTCTGTTGTTACTGTCAATGTTCATGACATTTTATAAACATATTAGCAAATTGTGTTTATCATTGCATCTTAAAATATAGTGATGGAATTAAGATTAATGTTTTGGAGTTGTATGAGGTGGGCACACTGACTAGAGAGATATTCTCTATATGAACCTAACTTGCAGGCACTCTACCTCATCACTGTCTCCTTGGTTGGCTGGTTTTTAGGAAAGAATATTAAACAAGGAGATAGAAACTTCTGCAACAGAAACTCATCAATTGTCTAAAACAAATGGATCAATATTTTCCACAGTTCCATGCTAGGTGATCAATAATAATTAATTGCTTTAGAGAAAGTATAAAATGAAGAGGGAAAAAAAGCCTGAATCCTGAAATGCATGTGGACTCTCACAGCTCTCCCTCACTTCATGGTGTTTTCAGGTTTGTGTGTGTGTGCACGTGCGTGCGTGTGCACGTGCGTGCGTGTGCATGTGTAAGTGGTTTGATTTAAGTAACAAAGAGAACTCTGCTGTTGTAATAGCAATATTATTTCTAATTTTATAAACTCGGGAACAGACCAAAAATTCTTCATCAATTTAGGTGTACTCACTCTTTTGGTACAATTCTTTCCTGGAAGCCAAAACAAAAAAAAATTAACTGAATTTCCGAGTTTATTAAACTCATTGCCCAGAATAGATTTGACTTTACCAATGAATGGCAGTGATGAGCAAGTGGAGAGGATGGGGAAATGACACACTGCTTCTCTCTGTCACTATAACACAAGGAAGACCTGGAAGAACAGAATTCTAGCCACAAACCAAATGCTAAGGTATAAATATGACCTGTAAGAAGAGGCAAAAAAACTGGCACAAACTTACAGTTGAAAACCAAGTTAGGGGTTAGGAAGACTGTTCAATGGATAAAGCACTTTCGCATAAGCTAAGGATCTAAGTTCAAATCCCTAGAACCATGTAAAGCCCAGAAACATAGCATTTGCTCTGAAATCCCAACACTCCTGCAACGAGATGGGAGCACAGACAAGAGAATATCAGCAAGCTTGGCACCAGCAGATGGCAAGACCCTGAACAAACAAGATGGACGAAGAGGATCGACACCTGAGGTTGTCCTCTAACCTACACGCACATGTGTGCGCGTGCGCACACACACACGCACGCATGCACGCACACATGCACACACACACACGCACGCATGCACGCACACATGCACACACACAAACACACAAAGAGGGAGGAGTGGGAACAAGAAAGCAGAAGTTCTAGAGAAGTGGTTCTCAATCTTCCTCATGCTGTGACCCTGAATACAGTTTCTCATGTTGTGGCAACCCCCACATAGAACCATAAAATTATTTTCGTTGCTACTTCATAACTGTAATTTTGCTACTTGATGAATTGTAAGGTAAATGTCCATGCTTTCATGATGGTCTTAGGTGACCTCTGGGAAAGGGTCATTACTCCCCCAAAAGGGATCGTGACCGATATGCTGAGAACCCTGTTATAGATACTCGCATGAGCACAGTCAACTCATCTCTGATAGTGCAGCAAAAGAAATTCAAGCTAGGATATCTTATCAATAAATGTGTCTTTAATAACCAGATATGCAAAACTAAGAAAAGAGTGACTCTAGACACCTTTGTCCACAGACCCAACATAAAAAGAATAAAACTCCTAGAAGACTAAGTACCAAATTCTTACATACCCTAGAAACAAGTTCAGACAAACATGTGACCATGGTTTTTCATTCAAGAAAACTACAGGCAAGCATAGAAATAATCTTCATTCAAATTAAAAACCTTTCCTCTAGAAAAGATACATTTGGGAGACAGAGAGATCAAGTCACAGAGCAAACACCTTCTATAAAACATGTCCAAGAAAGGAACTACTCTTACAAGACATTCAAAACTTAACAATAAGAAACTGCCCCACTGAAGACAAAAGACAGTACAGGAATCCTGCTCCCAAAGACATGCTAATGGAGAATAAGCATATGAAAAGAGACCCAATATCAGATATGTCATTTAAAGTCATAAATGTCATTTAAATCTGCAGACTCTCACCCATTATCATGGTCCAAAGTCAAAGATTGACCAAAAGAAAAACAAAAACAAAAACCAACAACAAAAAAACTAACAAACAAAACAAAAAACTCACTGGCCGAGGGGTGGAACAACAGAAACTCTCATCCACAGCAAAGCGGTGTATTGTGGAATAATCGTTTTGTACACTGTGAAGATGTGTCACTCAGATTAGTTTAATAAAAAGCTAAACAGCCAGTAACTAGGTAAAATTTTCAGGGCAAAGTAAAAGGACTGGGAAGAAGGGTGGAGACATGGAGAGATGCCAGAGACAGAAAGGAAGCATCACGGGCAGTACAGCATAAAAGTAATAAAGCCATGAGATAAAGAGCAGAATGATAAAAGTTGGTTAAGTCGTTAAGAGCTAGTTAGTAACAAGCCTAAGCTTACATAACTAATAAGAAGTCTCCATGTGGATATTCGGGAGCTGGCTGGTGGGACAGAAAAACCCATGTATAGCAATGTAAACACTTTAGTAAAATGGTCCTGCAGTTTCTTATAAACTTTACATTTTAATCACTGAGTCTGCAACTATGTTCCCAGGTGTGATTGAAATTCTAACCAAACCAGTTGAAATTTTATGTTCACAGAAATACAATGTATTTGACATTTCTCACAGATGCTAGGGGTAGCGACTGAGAGGGAGGGACTAGCAAGCAGAGGACAGCAGCTCTGGAGTGGGGCAGAACTATTCTGTAGGGACTATAATGGATGCTGCACATCATGGCACATTCATCAAAATGTACAGAAAGCACAGCCCCAAAACTGAGCATCAGTTTCAACTATGGCCTTTAGTTTACAATGTATTCGTGTGGTCCCATCAGTTGCAGTAAAAGCATTACATTAATAAAGGACATTACTAACAGTTAAAAATGGGGTCCTGTGGGAACTCTATGCTTTCATTCTCTTTCCTATAAACTATAATACCAGACCATTTTTAAAAAGTAAAGTAGTGTGCTACCTTTTATGCTCTTTGTGTGTTTTACTAAAGGGTCAAATTTTTAAAATAGCAATGAAAGATATTTTAGTTTCCTCAATTTGTATAAGCCTAAACTGGGTTATGAAGAAAAATGGCTGACATCTACCCCGCCCACTGGCAGCTGGCTTTCCGTGCTTACAGCTCATCTTCTCATCAACCTGCAGTGTGCTCACTCACTCACTCGTTTATCTTTGTAACTATAGTGCGTCTAGCGGGTGTGCTGAGGCAGAGGGATCACACTGAAGGCCAGCCCAGACTTCAGAAAGAGAAACCGTCTAAAAATAAATAATAATAAATAAAGATCATGAGTCTATGGCATGGTGCCTGCCTATAATCCCAACTCTCAACCCCAAGTGTGAGGCAGGACTGTTAGAAATTTGAGATAAACCTAGGCTACATAACCAGTTCCAGGTCAGCCTATGTCTTAGAAAAAAATAGGTAACTAACCACAATAAACAAAACAAAGAAACAAACAAAAAGCCTCCAAATAAAAAAGCATTCTAGCGCCTTGTGAGAGCAAAAAAATGTAGGTTCAGCCCCCAAAAGTTTATCTCTAGAAATATCCTCGTCCACACCCTTCAGAGTAGATGACGCTTCATGTGGTTAGAAGCACCAATAGATCAAGACATAAATGCCTCTAATGAGAGAAATTTGGTTAAGTAGATGCTTAAGCCCCTGTTCTTATCTCAAAAGACATACATAATTATCTTGAAAATTAGATACGAGTTTATACATTTTCAAAAATTATTGCTGTACGTATAAGCACATGTGTGTCTGTGGGTAGGTATGACTTGGCACATGTGCCCACAGCTCGCATGTTGAATCAGGAAACAATTCAATCTCTATCTGGGGGTGGGAGGAAGACCCTGAGGCTTGCATGGCAAACACCGACCTGCTCAGCTATCTTGCGGACTTGAATATGAACTCATAAACCGTCCCTTCTAATACCATTGTTCCAGCTTGTGTTCTCCTGTAAACCACCATGACCCAAAGCATCTTGGGGAAGAAGGACTTACTTCAGCTTATGAAGGAAGCCAAGGCAAAAATTCAAGCAGTCCAGGAACCTGAAGGCAGGAATGGATGCAGAAACCATGGATTGATGCTTACTGGCTTGCTCTCGACGGCTCATTCACACTGTTTTCTTACACGACCCAAGACCATCTGCCCAGAGATGACACCATCCACAGTGAATGGGGCCCTCCTCTAACATAGCCCTGCCAACAAGCCAATCTGATTAAAGGCATTTTCTCAATTGAGGTTCC
>JAQHUG010000090.1:3800260-3828919 GCA_028555095.1 Dicrostonyx torquatus | reverse complement strand
AATAAAAATGTTTTAGGGTACCAAAAAAAAGTGACTTGAAATGTGTAAATTCAATATATAAAGGTCTGAGAATAAAAAGGCTTAAATGTTAATAAAAATACTTAGAGATGTTTAAAAAAAAAAAAAGGGACAACTCTAAAAAGGCAAAAGATAGAAATGGGCAAGTGCCGTCCTGAGTTTTGGAAGTTGGAAAGCTGAGAAGTGATTGATTAAGCCACAGGGAAATAAAGCCTGGCCAGCTACTGAGGAACACAGAGATGACAAACAGTCGGCAGCTCAGCCAGAGTAATTTTCACTGTGATGATATTAGGAGGTGGGGACACTGGTGGTAAGAGATGACAGAGGAACTCTCTTAATTGGGAGTGGTGAAAATGTCTTAAAGATAAGGTCTAAGAGACTGCCTCCCTCTGCCCTCTCCCTCCTCCCCTCCCCTCTCTTCCCTCTCTTTCTCCTCCTCTGTCTCCCTACTAGCAAGAATATGGATATGTGTAAACAAGAGCTTTTACTGCACACCAGGTCTTCCAGTGTTTTGACCTCAGAATTCCCAGCCTCAGAACTATAAAAAAACAAATAAAAATTGTTTAACCCTCCCAATCTATTATGGTTTCTTGTTACATCTTAAGATGGTAAAAATGTATAGAAAAAAATTCTAAAGCTGTCTCTGAGCAGGGTGCTTCATGTCAATCATTTGCCTACCTTCTTATTTATTAATGAGCACTCTTTTTTTATGAGATGCATGCTGTGGAAGACAGTATCGACTATTAACTTGACAGGATCTAGAATGACCTTGGACATAAATGTCTGGGCAGGCATCTGAGGGAATCTCCAGACTGGATTCATGGAGGTAGACAGACACCCTAAATGTAGGTAACACATTACATTGGATGGGGGAGGGCATTTCCAGTCTTGAATAAAAGAGAGAAAGAGGGCTGAACATGAGCACATTTCTCTCTTTGCTTCTCGGCTGTGGATACCATGTGACCAGCCATCTCCAGCTCCTGCTGTTATTCCTTCCCTGCTGGGATGGACCATACCCTCAACTGTGAGCCAAAATAAACCCATCCTTCTGAGACTGCTCCTATCTGGGACTCTGTCACAACCAGAAAGTAATGTACATCTGTTGTTCCTTTCTATCAGCGACCTTCTCAGGACATGCACAGGCTTGGTGATGACACAGGACAGGAAGGAAGGCTCCAGGGCAGGTGGCAGTTCATATGGCAGATCCTATACCTCTTAGTTACTTGTCTATGGCCATGATAAAACACTGCAGCCAAGGTTAAATTGGCTTAAAGTTTTCAGAAGGTTAGAGTCCATGATGTTGGAGCAAAGGAAGAGCCGAGAGCTCACATCTTGATCCAAAACCACCAGGCAGAGAGGAAGAGATCTAACTAGCAGTGACATGAGTCATCTGATACCTCAAAGCCTAGCCACAGCGACACATCTCCTAAAGCTTCCCAGACATTTCCACCAACTGGGGACCAAGCATTCAAATATATGAGCCAATGGGAGTCATTCTTGTTCAAAATTACCACATGGTGATGGTTTCCTTTTCTGTCCAATAATTGACTTAATCAAGCTACTATATTAAACATTCTTTCTACATCTGAGAAATAGAATAATAATTATACAACTTGGTTTTGGTATGTAATCTGAACCCCACAGCCTCACTTACAACCATTTATTTAACAAACACTATACTATATAGTAAAAGTTGTCCTAACCTCTTGTCGTAGGTTTGTTTACCTAACAGGAATAAGGAGTCCAAACAATCATGCAGCGGCTACTTACAAATGCTGGTTGCCTAGTTCAAGCCCTTTGCTGTCATTTCCATAAAACACCAAGAAACACACTGCATGTTATCAGCCATTTGTCACAGACTCTCGCTTCTAGCCTTACATTTTATACAGCCATAAAATTTCATCACTGAGTTTAAAGGCACATTATTCTTTTTCCTAATAATTTTACCAAATCCATAAGCAGTAAGTAAGGTTTCTAGAGTTTTAAAGCTACCATCCATCCCCAGTGGAGGAAAAATAAGGGTATTCCACAATATAAAACTCATCTTCAAACATTACTTTTAATACGTCATCCTGGGATATCCTTATTTTCAGAGATTAAATGTATGTCCAAGGGCAATGTCTCATGATAGCTACAATTTACTTTGCTTACTATATGGGAAAATGATAAAATATTAACAATCATTGAATGTAAGAGGTATAAAAATGAATGTTTATGACATCAGCTTTTAGCTTTTCTCCATATTTGAACAATTTCATAGAAGTCTAAAATCCTTAATACACAGCATAAGAACCAAATGTTTACCTAAGCAGAAAGGCACAATGGCATAATAAGACTGGGAGGTCATTTTCCTTACAAATTACAGCAGTTTGTCAAAATTATGTCAAACACAGCAAGGTAGATGGCATCTGAGGAATGGCTTCCTCATACAGTGCTGAGAGGGAGCACAGACTGGTACACTGTTTTCTTGAAAGGCTCTTGCTATACCACAATTTTACCTTTGCAGGTTCTCTGACCCAGCAATTTTATCTCTGTGTGCTAGTTTGGAGATGGCACCTCAGTCCCCCGCAAGTCTATATATAATAATGAAGCTCTAACATTGTTTCTGAAAGCATTTACAAAGTATCTGAATGAACCATGAAGTTGGCACACAATGAAATACTCTATCAGACTAAAAAGAATACCATTGTCCTACACTTGCCAGCACTGGAAAACGCTCAAGACATGAGGCTAAACTGGGGGAAGTGGGCTAAGTTCCATGGCAGAATTCAAAGTATAACGCTCAGGTTTTAAATAAATTTAAATCTTACAGCTCAGTGAATGAACGGAAAGAATTTTAGAAGGATATAGTCATATTAACTTTGAATACTGGTCACATCTAGGGCAAGAACTGAGGAAACAATGAAAATCAGAACTTGGTTTTGTTTTCTTTCTGCATTGAGTTTCTCAATGAGATTAGTGATACAGACATTTTAAACAACGCTTAAAGGCTTTGTAATCTTAAACATTCAAAATGTTTCAAATGTTAACATTCAAATATTAATATCTTGAAGCATTATTAATCACTATAAACATCTGCTATCATTTGAATTGAAAATATAGCCAAAGACAAGATGGATGACTTTTATTTTTATTTTTGAGACAGGGTTTCTCTGTGTAACCTTGGCTGTCCTGGAACACACTCTGTAGACCAAGCTGGCTGCCCTTGAACTCACAAAGATCCCCCTGTATGTATCTGCCTTCCAAGTGCTGGTATTAAAGGCACACACCACCACTGCCTGGCAACTTTTCTCAAATAAGAAAAACTAAAAAAAAAAAAAAATGTTTTTAAGTGGAGTATAATTCTTAAACTCAAAACAGTATAATCTTAAGCATTTTATTTTCAAACAAAATGCTTCAAAGAACATTTTCAGAATACCAGTAGTCCTGGGCTTGCGGTTGCTCCGAGGAACTTACTTTACATGGAGAATTGTGTGAGCACACAGCACGTCAATATACACGTCCTCTGCCACCATCCCTAACTCAGCTTCTTTTTTCGTTTTATGCTTTTTTTGTTTTGTTTTTCTAAAAACAGCTGTGAAAACACAGTACTCACATCTCATTAATAACGCCTTGTAAAGGGGCTGGAGAGATGGCTCAGCGGTTAAGAACACTGACTGCTCTTCCAGAGGATCCAGGTTCAATTCCCAGCACCCACATGGCAGCTCACAACTGTCTGTAACTCCTGTTCCAGGAGATCTGACGACCTCACACCAATGTACATAAAATAAAGTTAAATAAATCATAAAAAAATAAAAAAAATAACACCTTGTAAAAAGTTTTCACTAGAGCAACAAAATGAGAAAAAAATAGATATGAAGATCATTACAGAAATGCACAACCAGTCAGAATACAGACACACACACACACACACACACCCTAAAGAACAGACAAGAAGACTCGGCCCTGACAAGTAGCCAGGAGCAGAGCCCACATTGTCCTTCACTAGAAACCAACAGCTTTGAGTAGAATTATAAAGTCTAAAACAACAAAACTCACATCTTCACACTGGAATATACTTTTCCTGAATTTATAAAAATAGATCAACACGAGCAAGAGGAAGCTTACAAGAAAGGATGCTAACAATGCTTACCTCTTGATCTGTCTCACTAGTCAAACCCATGGTAGATGTGCCCTGTTGGGGTGGCTCAGTGAACTCCTCAGCCAGGGATAGTTTTGAACATATCTCTGTATGTGTCCTGTTCATACAGACTGAAACGACAGCACACAACTGTTTGTCGAGTAAGTGGTGACTGCACATCCAAGACCTGGGCTTCAGCATCAATGCTAACATCCGCCACTGGGGTATACTGTGATTGGCAAAATTAGGGTCCCACCAATTTTGGCCCCAAGCATGAGTTCTATGCCTTATTAGCTTTGGCACACACTGAAGATCAACAAAATCAATGTCCTCTTCCTCACTTCCTTTCTTGCTCTAAGTCTCACTTTCTCCAAAGCTGGGCACTGGCCTCAAGACAAGAAACAATGTACTTAACTCCACTTGCAAATATAAGCACATCTCCCCTTACAATTCACAATTCGAAACCCATCACCACATGCTCTACCTTTGCACTCCCATTGAGAGTGGCATAACAGGTCAAGTTAAAAGCTCCCTGCAACCAAGTGCACCCAGTTTAGAAACACTGTAGACAATATGAAAGTCTTAAAATTCCATGGATTATCTGCTTGTTGAGAAAAGTTTATAGACACCAGCTAAAATAGTGGAGAGGGAACTGAGGGAAAGAAGGGTTACCAGGCTCATTTCTGCTTTCAGTGCAACCATTTCTTTGTCTCATCTTCGACTCTGAAAAGGGAGACAACTGTTTGCCAGGCAAAAATCAGTCATTTCAAAATTCTGGAAAACAATATCCAACCGCATTTCTCTTTTTTTAATCAGAAAAAAATCCACACATGAAGTTATCTGAAAATACTGAAAACATTTACTCCATGTTATTTATTACATTTTGGAAACATAAAAAATTTTAATGTTTAAGTTAGCCAAAGTTGCGCTGAAAGCTCCTAGTAACTCACCTGCTAAGTAGGTTGGCCCCACTCATCACTGCTCTAGCGGAAGACCTAGTAAACAGGGCTGAGCGGAGACTGGAGCCCTTCACAACCGGTTCCGTGCCTTCCATACACTACACATTTAACGACATCGTAGATTTTAAGCAAGAGGGGAATTCAGATTTAGAATAGCAAGGAAGTGGGACCCAGCAGTCAAAAGGAAGAGGCAAATTCCAGCTGTTGGCATTAGCTGCCCTCCAGTCGGTCTCCCATGCTTTGACACCATGCCCGATGAGGACAGCTGAGGTGGGGCACCAGGGCTGACAACAGAGAGCCCAGCTCCTACCTAGGGAACCACAGCTAAGGTCTATCTCTGAGGGAGGCAACCTCAGAACGGCTGGAACCCCCTCACTCTTCTCTCCTTAAACTCTAAGCCGTAGCCGGTTGACATGTGTGTTTCAGGTGCCTGGTTTTTTCCAAACATACACAGGCACCTCACTCTACAAAAGCGAGAGTCATGCACGGTGAAGCTCAACAGACTCAGACTCACCGAACATACAAGCAACGAAGTGCTTGCTGGCCTGCCCCTGCCTCAGCAATGACAGCTGGTGGACAGCCACCACCTGCGTGTCTATTTTTGCATACTCTCTCGTTCCCTCTGAAAGCCACGAGCAGCCGGTTGAGTGTGGCTGCTCGGCAAACTGCTTGGCAAAAAGAGATGGAAGACACCAGGGTGAAAGCAAGAGAAAAGAGTCGAGTTACGCGGTTTCAGTGACGTGGGGTCAACGTGTAGGAAGGAGCCAGTACGCAGAGAACTGGCTCTGGCCACCTGAAGTCTAAGTTCTGTTCTCCAGAGCCACACCCACACTTTCGACACCCTTAATTAAAAATATATTAATTAATAATATAGTTATTATAAAATTATAATTAATAATATAATATATTTTAAAATATTTTATATGTATTTTATATCACAAATCATGGCACCTGGACAACAGGGCAGGAAGGACATACAACCTGATCACTAAGGAGTCTCGCTTCTACCACCCCTCTGGGTATCCAAAGGATCTTCCTACAGCTGTTTTCACCGTGCAAATGCCCCGCCCCTGGCTGTGCTGCCCATGTGTTTACTGGGGGATGAGGAATAAGGAAGGGCAGGAGTCTCGTTCTCCCCATGTTGAGGGCCACTCCACAAGGGCACTGCCTGGAGATCCACAGACTCTGCCAGGACCTGGGTGCCAAAGTCCCTCTGCGGTTCTAGGCTTTACCATCTGGATGCGTACATCAAAGAGGGCGAGAACGTTCATCTCTGCCATCATGTCTCCAAGTGTGGCCTTCAGTTAATGGGTGTCCCATACAGTGAATGGCAGGGCTGTTGTGGGACACTGAGCTCTTGAAGGGGATCTTATCACTTTAACATATTTGTCTTTAGAACAGGCTTCACAGGGTGAGTTTATTAACAGTGTCGGATCCCTTTATTGTTCCTTTGTTTTGTTTTGTTAAATAACATCTCCAAATTCTATATTCTCTCTGCTGCAGGCAAGCTGTCCCCATCCCCACCTCACCTCACGCTCCACTACTGTCTGACCCACGGGAGACTGAACTAGTTCTAAAGGAGTAAGTTTCCACTTCCTTCAAAGCAGACAGGGCATGGTTCTGCTGAACTATGGCTAAGGCAATTTTCGGATCAGCCATTGTAAAAACTGTGGTTTCATCTCTGCCTCACTTCCTCATTTAAAAGGCAGCTCGCCACAATGCCGTGCTTAATCACCCTAAAAGACCCTCTGTTTGTGCCTTTTGCTAAATGTGGCAGAGTTAAAGAACTATTGACATGGCCACGTATTTACAAATTATATTTGAATTATGGCACATTAAAAAAAAAAACTCATGACTGGGGGCAGGTGCAAAACCTTCCTGCATCTCTGTATTAGGTGAGGTCTCTTTCTCTCTCTCTCTCTCTCTCTCTCTCTCTCTCTCTCTCTCTCTCTCACACACACACACACACACACACCCCAAGTATAAACATGGGGTACACATCTGTTTCTCTAAAAGAAGAGAAGCAAATGTATTATCTCCAACCCATATTGAGTGCTTGTGTTTTTTATTAGTATAATCTCAGTGATACTAGAATGAATCTTCCTTCTTAATGTTTAAATTGTGTGCATGTGTCTAGGTGCTAGCTTGTATACATGAGTATAGCGCCTGAGAGGCCAGAGGGGGGCATCAGATACCCTGGAGCTAGAGTTCCACCCAGCCTCGGTGCTAGGAACAGAACTCCCTTTCTCTTCCAGAGCAGTACACATTCTTAATTGTGAAGCCGTCTCTCCAGCCCTATTGCTTTTCTTCTCCAGCATCAAAAAGAAGTCATCCAGGAGACTTCGGCTTCTGAAAGAAATCAGTATCAGTTACACTGCTCCCCTATTTCTGGGAGGCATTAGTCGGAGAAGTGTCTCTGAGCTACCCGACTACGAGAGCCCAAGTCCAACCAACTGGATACATGACAAGCAAGACCCATTCTTCACGAGGCTGCCAGGGCTGCTTTCTGACAGCTACCGCTGGAACAATCAGGATCTTCCCAGAAGACCAACCTAAGGAAGAATGGAGGACAGGGAACACACAATTCAGATGACAGTACAGACAGCCTTGCCTGGGTCAGAGTGGGTCTCTACAGGAAGGGGGTCTCTCTGTGTGTTCGCCATGCGCAGGAAGGTCAGCAAAGTGAGACCTTTAGCAATCAGAGCTCCGCTGCACCCCAGAAAGTGACTGTGAGGAGACACGTGTGGGGGCAGAATAAACCTGCAGGGAGAGCAGCCCCTCTTCCAGCGAGTCAGGGAATCTCATTCCAGTCTCCCCTACCTTTTAAGCAGAAACTGGGGGGAAGGAGGTTAATTTCCTTCCAGGCTTGTAGCTAATAAGTGGCAGAGCCAGAATAAGGTTCTGATCCTTATTCAATACGAATGCCAATTTTTATGTTTGCCGTCACCAGTGGTTGCAAACCCAACCCATTCCCCTTGAGACTGCGGGCAATAAAACAGAGAATGGGGATGCAGCCACTGGTGGGAAGTGGACTCAGACCCTGCGCTGAGTCTCCCTCCACAGACCGAAACAGAGTTTCCTTAGAACACTTAGAGAAAGACTTCTCGCAGGAGCTCCAGTCAGGGGTACAGGATCCAGGGATCCATGTACGATGTGGCTCATAGTTACCCACCACGTCTTTAAAACGCTGTCACTTTTGGGTAACCAAACAGTCCTTGGTGTACGACAGCTGGAGGGGGAGTGCCTGCATTCTCCTCCCTAACCAGGCTCATGGCTTCAAGTTCTAACTCTGTAAATATTTGCTCAACAAAACAGTAAATCCTTCAGTTCTCGGGTCAAGTATATAACGGGGTCTTACAGCCCACGCTGTAGCACCCTCTCTCCATGACCCAGACTGTATCAGTCAGAGTAGCTACAATGTGTGCTTTAGAGTCAGTTTTTAATTGGGTCTCCTTTCAATATATTTTCCCAGAAAGTCCTCCAGTACCACAAAGCCGGCACACACATGCACGCATGCTTATGCCGACGTGCGCATGTGCACATAGACACATGTACACACACACTTTTGCTTTTCAGTTGAGGACAATGAATTCCACGGAATTTGGTTCACTGCTACATAGTGGGTAAACGAGTATCCAGGTTTAAACCCAAGTTGTATAATCATTTTTTCTGCTCTCTGTCTGTGCTCCTCTTAGTTCTAGTTATGGCTCCACCTTTCTAATTAGATTCAGGAAACAACAAAACTTAACAGTTCCAGAGCGCTACCCCCATCAAGCCTGCTGATGCTCCTGAAGATATGTCCACTGACACACAAAACCATCAGTCTCATAGTCTCTACAATGCCAGACTGAATGCCTGTTTCTTTTGCTATTTTCCTACACTCAAGATATTGAGTCAAAACAGCACTCTGCTTAAATGGTCAAGTCACTTTATTCTACTTTGAAATGGTGATCTGTTAAAACAAGATCCTCAGAGCACTCAGACTAGTTGGCAACTGTCTCTGGTACTGGCCTAATAGTCCTATATAAGATTTTAGATGACTTTTCATACCCCCTCCCTACTTCCTTCTCTTCTTTCCTTGCAAGATTTCCTTGTACCTCTAAGGTGTCTTCACTAATGAGGAGGGAGAGGAGAGGGAGCGAGGAAGGGAAAGGCACAGAAGAAAATAAACAAACCATGCTTTCAGGTAGCTTCAGGGAAGCAGGAATAGCTTGTAACCTGAACACCTCACAGATAAGATGTGGCATTTATGCAGACAGCGGCAAGTCCCAGCAAATGCTAGACCTAGGTCACTGTGTAAAAGAGATCACCTAGTAAAGGAATGTCCCTCTAGCAATTAAAATCCACCTGGTGATTTCCGCCACACCCCACAATCCAAGTCTGGGACACACTAGCACTCTGACAGAGGTCCATTCTGAAAGCCACTGGGGGGGGGGAAATTCCTCTTTAAAATACCCCAAATTTCTCATGGATGACAAAGTAAGTAGAGTTTTGTATAATGACTAAATATTATAATAAATTTTCAAAACAACTGCTCTGTAATATGTATCTGTAGAGACACCCAAGCCTATACAATATGCAGCTTTCAAAAACCATGACATTCACGTATTCAAATGTCCTACCCACTTGCTTACAAATTGCATATGATACTGGATGGGAAGAGGCAGAGAGTCCAACCTGACTTCATACCTCCCAAAACTCCCAGAGCCATCCGCGGCCCAGGCCATGTGGCTCAGGAGAACGCTACCCTGTTATCCTGGCCTTTTGTAAATGGGTCCTTTACTGACCCGAATACATTTACTATGATCCTGGGATACTGGAGAACCACACACCAGGCTCTTTCAGAACCCTGAACTCCCTCTCTGGGGAGCTAACACACTGAGATCCTCTAGAAGCCTGAGGTCCCCCTCTGGGGAATCACACACTGAGTTTCTCTAGAGCCCTGAGGGCCCCCTCTGTTGAAGAGAGGCCGCTTGTCCTGGGCTGCTCAGCCCTGAAATAATCACACAGAAACTATATTATTTAAATCACTACTTGGCCCATTAAGTTGGCTTCTTTGGCTAACTCTTACACATTAATTTAACCCATTTCTAGTAATCTGTGTAACACCACGTGGCTGTGGTTTACCAGGTAAAGATGCAGCATCTGTCTCTTGCAGGGCTACATGACTTCTCTCTGACTCCACCTCCTTTCTCCCAGCATTCTGTTTAGTTTTCCCCACTTAGCTCTGTTCCCCTATAGCTCTGTTATAGGCCCAAAGTAGTTCCTCCCACATCATCCCTCTGGGGAATCACACACTGAGTTCTAGAAGCCTTTACTCCCTCTCTGTGCTTTTCCAGAGCCTTGCACTTCCTCTCTGCCATACTGATTAGCAAACTGATTTGCCAGGCTTGGTAGTGAACTCCTTTAATCCTAGCACTTGGGAGGCAGAGGCAGGCAGATCTCTGTGAGTTTGAGGCTAGCCTGACCTACATTGTGAGTTCTGGGACACCCAGAGATACATAGTGAGCCTTTGTTGCTAAATGAATAAATAAATAGACTTGAGGCAATGTCTTTAGTGCAAGTGTCTTCCACAAAAACCCAATAAGCTCCAGTGTCCTCTGGATCTCAATGAGTGTCCCTCCCTTCCAACCACCCTCGCCAGATAATTCCAGAAAGAAGAGGGCCGATCATTGACCTGAAGATGATTATGCATTTTAAACAACTCGGCCATCCTTGAGGGCACTGACCAGCAAGAGCACTGGCATGTTTGTTTCACCCAGAAAGATGCCAGGCCTAGAACACTGAAGACTGTTATCTCTAGTGAGCGACTCTTTTTTAAGTCTCTGAATGTTCTAATTCTTTTTTTATTCCAGCAAAACACATTTAACACAAAAGGTCCAATCATAATCACTTTTTAAATATAAAGTTTCTTTTTACTGCTATGGTCTGAACGTTTGTGGCTCCTTTCTCCAGACTCTTATGTTGAAACCAAATTAATAACATGATGGCATTAGGTGGGGCTGAAAACATCCTATTGGACACAAGGTCTTATCATATAGCTTGGATGTGCATTTTTTATAGGTTAATTTATATCATTTTTTAAGATTTATTTTTATTATTTTTAACTATGTATGTAGAAGTGAGTGCAGGTGCCTGTGGAGGCCAGAGGCAATGGAGCCCCTGACCCCAGAAGTTACAGGCTGCTCTGAGACCCTGACAAGAGAGGTGGTACCAAACTCAGGTCCTCTGCCAGAGCAGTACCTGCTCTTAACAATGGAGCCATCTCACCACCCTCTAGTACTTTTCTATCAAAAGTTTAGAATTATAATATAAATTAATTTAGGTGCTATCTCCAAATGTCCCTTCACAGAAAAGCCATGTCTCCTCCTGGCTCTGCCTTCGCCCCAACCCTGATTCTCCTGCCCCACCACGGAGTCAAGTGTGTACTACCTCCTCCTGATGGCATCCCTCTGCTGGGCACTCTCGGGGGCCTCTTAACAAATGCTCGTGGGAATGCAGGATACAGAAAGACGTACAAGAGTATAAAGATGACCAGATAAACAGACCAAGATAAGAGAATTCAGAGGAGGAGGAAGAGAAAGAGAGAGAGAGGAGGAGGAGCTGGAGGGGGAGGATTGTCCCTTCTCTGCTAAAGTTAAATAAATATAACACCGTGTATCTCTTTGTCCCAGTGAGAAAACATGCGTGACTTGAGAAAAGGCAAAATGTGAGCAAGTGACCAATGTTTGAAATGAGTGAAGTCTAAGGAGGCATGCACAGTTCACATCTCAACAGAAAAACATCTTCCAGTCTCCTATGACATCTGCACCCTGTCAAGGCTTCCAAGGATTATTGTCTCACTAGACAACGTCTTGCAACTTGTGTCTATCAGGAACACTGGAGTCGTTATTCCTCGGGACTTAGAAATGCTACTTCTAGAAAACATGCCTTTATGAAAGCAAGAGGAACAGAAATCAATAGATGAATCTGCAGGAACTAGAAGAGAGCCACCGAACCCAGCAGAATTGATCCAGCTACAGTGCCGAGATATTCGAAATAGGCTTAATTGCAGAGGAAGTGTTCGAATGTATATTAACAAATGGCAAAAAGAAACCATGTATGTGTTTGTATGTATGTACGCACATGTGTGTGATTTCATACTATTGGTTTTCGATGAGACCACTGAACTTATTAAATCAAGAAACCCACACTTTCTTTTTTTTCTTAAATTGCATAAAGTTAGCTATATTTCCCTAACTCTCAATCCTTACTTTCAACAGTAAAATTGGGTAAAAGAAATTAGCATCCACTTCATGTGGTCTTGGAAGACGGTTAAATGAAGTAAATCCATATAGTAACAAACTCATTAGAGAATCAATATTGCTTGGTACTATTATTTTCAAAATGTAAAAACTGGTCATCATCATCATAGTCAAGCATCACGTAGAATAAATGATGAGCACAGCCGCAGCCTCGCACGTGCAACCTAGGCCTTCAATCACCTGCAGCATCTCAAAGGGGACACATCCTCAACACACTGTGAAAATCACCCCCCTCTGCTCAATCATGCTACATGATTAATGGCTGACGCAGTTAACAAAGACTTCATATCAGGAAAGGGTGACTTAAGATAACGTTGATGAAATCGCTGTTCGGTTTTGGCCCAGGCTGGCCTCGAGCTCCTGATCCCCTAGTGCTGCTTCTTAAGTGCTGGGATTACAGGTGTATACCACTATCCCTAGCAGGAAGTCATTTTAGAGGAGAAGGAAATTACAGAATAAAAACGTTTGAGGTGTCACTAGCAGGGGTGCTAGAAGAGGCTGGCATGCTTGACTTTAAACAACAAAGAGAAAAAGACAGAAGGTGACTGACATAACAGTACTATCAAACCAAGTCTGTGACCCCAATAACACTCCAAAGTATTTAAGAAGTGATCAATAGACGATGGAAGGAAAAAATACATAAATTTTTGAGAGGTTTTACTTTGCAAGAAATTAATAAGCCATTACTTTAGAAAGCCGGGTTTCATCTGGCAGGGGGAGAGAAATGTGAACTTAATATTTCCACCATACAGCGAGCACTCTGGTACCAGGATTCGTCAACAAGGCTTAGTCAGACGGCTTACGGAAGACACAGCGATGCCTGGCAACAGCAAGGAAGAATTCACCTGAAAACCCATGTCCCTTTAGCTGCCCGTCTCTGGCACAAACAACTACTTCTTGAAACACCCTAGAAGCTAGCAACCCTGAAGAAACTACCCAGCTTTCCCTCCACATGGAGACCAGAGAGTCTCACAGAAATGTCCTTAGGGTATTAGTGTCATAACATGGAACGTCATCAAGTCACTGGTGACAGTGTTAAAGTTTCTCAGGAATGTCTCCTACCCAATGGCAGTGTTCATTAAGACTGTAAAAGAATCATGCCTTTCACCCCAAGTCAACCTTTTAAAATCGCTAAATTATTACACATTATAATACAAACCTTTTATTTTGTTGAATGAAAAAGTTCTTCAAATAACATTGTCCATTTCACTTGTTTACCCACAAAGCGCCCATGGCAATCCATTTTTCCCAACCCGGGTGAAACACCATAAAGAAGAACCATTTGTGTGAGAGCCCAACTCTTACCTCTTAGAGCTCTCTATGGCTAGTTTTCGTCTCAATAACACCTTTAACTAGTAAACTAAATAAGGCACATTTTTAGAGTCTCATACATAACACACTGAGTTCACACAGAGAAAACTGCTCCTGTGAAAGTTACTTCACTCTTCTGAACTATGTCTGAGGACACCTGCCTTTCCATTAAAGAGTACATTGTAGCCACATCCTGCAGTGTGGCACTTAATCCCTGACTGTACTTTTTCAAGGTAGTCCTCCACTCGCTCCTCCCCGCCCCCAACACATCACCCCAGTCCTTTATTTCCTCTTCTGTATCCCTCATAAGGCAGAGACAGGAGATAAAGTACAAGCAAAGGTGGGCTAGCTAGACCCTGCCTTCCGCAGAACTAAGACAACTGTTCCCTGATGATGGAAGAGAGTCACTCTGGGGCTGAGCACTGCTCACTGGCCTGCTGTCAGCTCCTGAGGGATGGCTGGCACTCTTCATGTAGTGTGGCACTGAGAGCCACCCCGTTGAGCTACTGCTTTCTCACACCGTGAGGTGTCAGCTCAACTCTGAATTCCAACAGAAAGGCAGCTGAAGAAATCAAACAGTTGTTTTCTCTGTAGAAGCGTCCTTTGGGGTTAGCCAGAAATATTGTAACGTTTTGCAACACAAGTGACAACACCCCAAATGATTCTTTTGTCTCCAAACACAAATGAAAAATACTTTTTAAAAAGAAGCAAAATGATTGCCTGGAGCATTTCTATGGAAACAACAAAAACAAAAACACCTTTACTCAGAGAAGACTTATTTCTGCTTGCCAAAAGATGATGGCTAGCTTCCCTCAGAATCTCCTGAGATAACAATTAACAATATGCATACAGGAGATTTACAAGAATCGGAGATTTGGAAAGAAAAGCAACCTTGACCCCTACGGTTGCTAGGTAAGGTAAGAGCCAACCACACAGCTACTACCTACTCCATTCTTTCTATAGGCAGAAAGCACAGTAAAGAGCTAACAGCATAGCCAGGCAGTGGTGGCGCATGCCTTTAATCCCAGCACTCGGGAGGCAGAGGCAGGCGGATCTCTATGAGTTCAAGGCCAGCCTGTTCTACAAGAGCTAGTTCCAGGACAGGCTCCAAAGCTACAGAGAAACCCTGTCTCGAAAAACCATTAAAAAAAAAAAAAAAGGAGCTAGCAGCATTACCACAGTCACAATTGTTGCATCCTGATTGGTAACAGCCAAATCCACAGCAGCTCATTCATCAACAGGTGGGTGGAGAAATGAGTTCCCTATACAAAAGGGAACACTCTCTGACCTTCAAGGAAAAGAATGTCGTTCATTTGCATAGATGAAGTGAAATAAGCCAGGTCTTTAGAGAATAATTACCAAATGCATACATATGCATGCGCGCGCACATACACACACACACACACACACACACACACATCTTCCAACCTAAAACAATCACTCTCATATAAGCAGAGAGTACAATGGTAGTTGCCAGAGGCTTTAGGGTACAAGAGAAAAGAGACAGAGGTCAAGGTGGACCAAGTTTGGAGGAAAGTCTTTGTAAGATCTTTGTCAAGCGATATAGTGTTCCCTGCTTTAAATTTCACAAGAGTACTCACATGAGAGGAAAAAGAGGAGGATTTCTCAGATGACATAGTCTATTCATGTGATGTACTTCTCACTGCACTACACCGTGCCCCACAGATGTACCTTCTGTCAGTTCATGTGGAAATAATAAAAATAAGAGATTTTTATGCCATAAGTACCAAGAAAGCATCCTCGAACTACAACAGCCATTTCCTTTTGGGAAATAAACAGAAGCCTCGATCTGGGCCCAGCGTGGCCTGCATACGACTAGAATGCTGCAAAGTTGCCTTTCTTAAGTTTTATTTCCTAGCAGGGCACAACTAATTCTGTTATTTATGAATACCATAGCAAAACACTTCGTTGTTGTTGCTTTTCTGAGACAAGAGTTGCTCTGTGTAGTCCTAACTGTCCTGAAACTCGATTGGTAGACCAGGCTGGCCTAAAACTCACAGAGATCCTCCTGCCTCTGCCTTCCAAGGGCTGGGCTTAAAGGCGTTTGTTACAGTTCCCAGAAACAGACTGCAGAGCCTAAACAAGCATTAAGTCAAGAAATGGAACCAATGATAATTTTACATTATTAAGTATTTTTCTGTCATCAAGTCACCAACTTAACATAATAGGAGACAGCACAATTTTCATCCTAAGAGATACTACTTATTTGTTTTGTTTTTTTAAAGAGTTTTACTCTGATAATCGGGTATGTACACTGGCTTCTTCCATTTCTCCCCAGGGCAAAGGGGAGTACAAGGCTGTTACTAGAAGCCAGGGAACTCTGGGCATTTCACAGACTCAAGTCAGTGACTCTAGACTGCTCTATTTCACCAGCCATGCTGGGCTACCAAATTGTTCTCCATATACTGCTGTAACATGACATGCCCTGGCCTCTAGTGCCTCCTCTGTCACACCCCAACAGTGGCAGGAAAAACAAAAAGATGGAGTTTTTCAATTGATAAGACCCAACTTAGTCAATTCATTAGTGCTTTTCTGTGCAGGAAGAAATGTTAAGACTACAGAATACACACTCAAGTTGGTCAGTTTGTTTCTGGGAAAGCATTACTGACTTTAAAAGAAGAATGAGATCTTGGATAATGATGGATCTACTGATACGTTCTCAAAAGGACAGCCAAAGCACCGACTCTTGGAAGATTTGTCTCTATTACAACGGGCTTCATCAATGTTAGCCATTCCAGAACAGTGCAAAGAAAAAGCTTCCTGTGCAGATTGAAGCGGTGCCTAGCGTGAGCTGTACCTCTGACAACAATATGGGCCGGCTCAATTACACTGACTCAGGCCCTTGGTGGACACTGACAAGATGAGTGCCACGGGCTGAATAGCAGAGTGTGCACTCGAGGTCTGATCAAAACGTAAAATTGCAGACCCTCTAACTCCAGGTGTAATTACTCTCCGACTTTGAGAGAACAGAGTCTGGGTAGTCAGACACAGCTGTCATCACTCTAGGAGAAAGGAGCAAAGTAGTTACCTCCACAAGTCAGCAGCACCCCACCGTACAGGTGTGACAGTGTGTCATTACTCTGAACATTAATCATAAGTATTAATCGTCAACCCATTAGATGTCTGCTACTCATATCAATGGCCTTGAAAAAGCTCTGCCTCCCTCCCTATCTCTCTCTCTCTCTCTCTCTCTCTCTCTCTCTCTCTCTCACTCACACACACACACACACACAGAGACAAATATCACAATTGATAGTTGAAGACTGATGACACTTTAGTATAAACTCTTAAATCAAGTTATGAGATTATGATAAGAAAAAATATTTCTGCAGAAAGAAAGCCGAACCTTCAGTCTTCAGATATTACATCACTTGTGTGTGTGTGTGTGTGTGTGTGTGTGTGTGTTAAGACAAAGAAAGCCAAGTACGAACCAAGCTATTTTCATCTTTAATATTTTTCCAGCCTACTGAAGAGCCCAGAATCAGAATGGAAAAGAATGCTGGGAAAATGTAGCATTCGCATATGGTTCATCAGCTGCCGTGCTGTTTGTGCTCCAAGATATACAACGTAAGATCTCCTTTAAAGTAGCTACCCAAACTGCAGACAGATTTCATGGGCTGTCACCCAGCCACGTTGTGTGGAGCCCTTGTCTTTGCAGAGATGGCAAGGTTAGCCTTTCCGAAGTAAACAGTTGCAGCCTTCAAACGCACCCGCTTTTGCACAGCGAGTTTCAGCGCTGGATAAGATCAATGACATAAGTGCACTGGATTCCAATCGTTTTCAAGCAGGAGGGCTGTCCTTTGTGCAAGACAACTGCAGCTCGGCAACAGCTGATCTTTAGTTCACAAGCAACAATACTGCCAGTTGAAAAATGCGCCTTCCTTAAAACAAATCATACTGTTTTTGTTTCCAGGAAGCTTTGATACCATTTGAGCAACAAAGACACAAAAGATACATTCTGACATCCTCAATAATGGTTTTAGGCAGATCAAGAGTAAACAAGATAACAGCGGCAGCCTGAGAAACAGCCAAGGTGAGCAGGAGGCAGGGCAGGGAGATTGGAGTAGAAATGGATATCTGTGATCTAAGAAATTCAGTCTTCACTGATGAATGGGGGTGAGAGGGGAAAAGAGGACGGCGATCTTTTTTTCAGTTAAAAGAAAGAAGTGTGCGGTGCCGGTTTTGTTTCACGAGTGCCTATTGAATGCACAGCAAGCAAAATCTAGTTTCGTGACTTAAGACTGACTCAATGAGAGTAACCTAAGTTTGTATGTGGCTACAATCGCGAGACCTAACCAAACTGAGGACTCATACCAAAATTTTATGACAATTCTTTCAACGTTTCAAGAATCTTCGATACCAGCAAGAAGCCTATGATTAGTCACGGGGTCCTACTATCGATTTCAAATGACCGTTTTGTATGATGGGCACCGGTTCTGTTCTGCCCTCTTTTAAAGAAACCACTAACGATCCAGAGTGCTTTCGTCACCCGTTTCCTAGAACTGAGGGCCTAAAAACGGTGTCAGGGATGGAAGTCTGAGAGCAAGCAGAAGCCCCAAAGGTCCGGGCAAATTCTTCTGCAGCGCGGCCCCGTCTCCCGCGTGCGTGCGGGAGTGGAAGAGCTGGAAGTGTGTGCGCTCCTCCTCCCTCAGGGCCGCGCGTCCCCATCGTTCCAGGATGTCAAGTGGGTGGCGGCCAGCCTCGGAAAAGAAGCCCAGCCTGGAAGCCCCAAGAGGTACTCCGATGGAGACAGCCGATCCCCCGCGCAGCGGTTCTCCGCGGCCGGCCGCCGCTCACCTTTGTTCGCCGGCCCTCTCTGCGAGGAGGAAGCCGGGGAAGGAGGAGCGCGGGCGGCGACCCAGCTCCCCGCCGGCCTCTTCGCGGCGCCCTGGAGGAAATCTACGGGCGAGTCGGACCCTCTCTAGCTCCCCAGAGGCCAGCCCGGTCGAGGGAACGGGGACCCCACGGTGAACACAAAGGTTGGGAGGTGTGAGCCCGAGCGCGGGGGCGTGCGCCACGGAGCTGGCGAGTGTGCACGCGTGTGCGTGTGTGCAGGAGAGCAGGCGCTCCGGCCCTTCTTACCTCTCAAAGATGAGCCGCACCATGAAGATGCAGAAGGCCAGGGGGAAGGCGAGGTAAAGGTCCTCCGCCTGCGGGAAGGTGGCTTCCTCTGTGTTCTTCAGGTCTGCCCAGGTGACATTGTGCGGAAGCCAAAACCGCTCGTTCCAGAACCAGGCTAAGATTCCTGCCATCTTGCTTTGTCCACTCCTGTGTCGCGGCTCCCGCGCTCCTCTGAGCTCTCCGCAGCGCAGGGTGCCGGGGATGCGCGCTGGGCTGGCCCCGAGCCTGTGCCGCCGCCGCTCCTGCCTGCCGCCGCCTCCTCCTCCGTGGCCGCTGCGCTCCCAGGCTCACGGCTGGCTCCGCTCTTCTCCTCCCTCTGGCCGCGTTGGGAAAAGGGCCGCCTCGCCTGTCACGTGCAGCCTGGCCGCACGCCCTGATTGGCTGGTGCCCGCGTCAAACAGCGAGGCACACGCGGCCGGCTCGCCCACGCCCTGAGGGCTGCGGGCTACGCTGTGGCTCTGGACCCGCACCCGATGCTCGTCCTGCACCTCTGTCCCGGTCCGGAGTTGGCTTGCACGCGGTCAGAACGCCCGCTCCTGCCCTGTTGGAGTTTGCGTTCTCGTCCTCTTCCCTTGCGCAGAGAGGCGAGGAGGAGGCTGGCAGGGGCCGAGCTTCCAGAGAGCCCTGCGCTGAGAAAGAACCGCCGCTGAAGAAGTAGGGGGCGCAAAGGCAAAGGAGGAAGGAGTGGGAGGGGGAAGGATCATCCTCCCTGGTGGGAAAAGAAAATCAGGAACTGGGGCAGGATAGTTTGGTAAGAGACTTCTGTCTCCAACCCAAGCCTGCCCTCTTTCTTGACCTTCCTGTCACGTTTTACACTGCTTGCTTCTCATTGAGCCGGCTCTCCAGGTCATAACGCCCTTATTTTTATTTCTGAAATAGCCGGAGAAGTTAGAAATTTGTGATTAATTAATTGCTTAATGATGGGGATGATGGTGGTGATGAGAATAACTGGTAACAGCAGCATTCTGTGAAACTACTCCACTAGCCTCTACAAACAGTGCGGGAACCACGTTCAGACTTGGTAGGTAATCCTACTACATCAGGAGGAGGTATTTATTCCTTCTCCCCCTCCCTTTAAACAGAACCCTCAAGGCCTATACTCTTGCCTCCAGATTCTCACCTCCTATTCTTTGGTGAGCTTCCATTTCTGCCTCCTCCACCCTTTGAAATGACTCAAGGTCAGCTGTGATTGCAAAGGTCAGTTCTTACCTTCGGTCAGGCTGCTTGACGATATGGCTCGAACAATGAAAATATATTGCTCAAACTCCCGGAGGTAAAGTCCAAAGCCGCGGTGCTAGTAAATCTAGTATGTGACCAAAGCACACTTCCTGAACTCTTTCTGACAGGTGGTTGTCTTCTCAAAGAATCTCTTGTTGCAGAGGTGGGAAGAATGTACCCTTCTATCTATCATTTTACTAGGGCATGAACCCTATTCCCAAGCCTTCCCTCTCATAAGCTAGTTACATCCCACGGGCTCTGTCTCCAAATGCCAATACATTGACTTTTGAGATGACATAAACATTCGGTTCATAGTAGTTATCTTTGGATGGCCACCAGTACTAAATCTCCCCTCTGAATCTTTCCTTCCTGTGGGCATGGCTCAAGCCAAAAGGACGGGGTCACTTTTCACCCTTCTCTCTTGGTTGCACACCTCCTTTCTAATATCACAGACTCTACCCAAGTCATTTTCAAACTGTAATCTTACATCGTCCGCCACCTATTTGGCTGCTATCTGATCGAAACAACCAGCATTTCACATAACCGCCTAACTCCCAGTTCTGTCTAGGTTTCCCTGCTGTCCACTCTCGGCCATAGTCATCAAGTTGAAATTTTTGCCACATAGTTCCAGTACTTAAACCTGCTTCATCTCTATTCTTCCCCCAAGTAGAAGTCAACGTCCTTATAATTTCTTAAGACATTTGACTCCTTATTATCGCTCTGATCTCATGTGTTCTCTCTGTGTGTGGCTATCATGCCTCCCTGCTCTTCATGGACCACACTACCCATGCCTCCACAGTCTTTGTGTATTGTGTGCATCTCCTCTGTCCCTGGAAAATCTTTCCCAAAATATCTGTCTCCTTTTTCCTTTGTTTTATTCTGGATAAAGCTTTTCTTTTACAATTCAAGTTAATGTAAAACCCTTAGCCCCAAAGCCGCCATCACCAACGCAACATATAACACCATTGGCACCTTGTCTCTAAAGTGTAAGCTTCAAAACGTTTAAAATATACATCTATCAGTCAGGTGGTGGTGGTACATGACTTTAAACCTGGCACTCCGGAGGCAGAGGTCGTGGATCTCTGAGTTTGAGGCCAGCCTGGTCTATAGATCGATGAGTTCCAGGACAGACAGGGCTATACAGAAAAACACTATCCCAAAAAACAAAATACCTATATCTATATAGGTATAGATAGATAGGTAGATAGACAGACAAATATAGTCTGTTTTGTCAAATGTAGTTTCAAATTGCCTAGTACATAATAGTACATAGAGAACACATTAAACTATTGGCCTAATGAATCAGCGTCACTCTAATAATCTCTCTCCCCAAAAAGGAGCCATCTTTAGATGAAGATAATATTTGAGTAATTAAGTTTGATGTTCATTGATCCTTGTTAAACTCATGGGAAGCACAAAGCGGGCACAAAGAAAGGATTGTCCGTTTCCGGATAAAAGAAGGGAGATGTCACTGAAGTGAGTCTTCTTTGGAGAGAAGTCACCATACGCATTCCAGAACATGTGTAAGCAGCTGTGTAACTCACCCCTTTGTGTCTCCTCTCTCTGTCTCACATTTGCCTGTGCCCTGTTTCCTGCCTCTCTCAAGCTGCCTTTCTACAAGACAAACTAATAAGAGAATGAAAGGTTCTCTCTCACCCGTCACCTTTGAGAATAGGGTGGGATTTGGAGAGTATTGTAGAGAATTGATTTTGTCAGGCGGTTCCAGAAGGAGGATTTAGTGCTTGTCAGGATCTTGGATGAGTTGGTTAGTTTCTACAAGCTTGTACATGTCCTCCTGTGTGGGCTGTGTAAGGATGGCAGCTGCCTTACCTCTAGCCACTATTATGAAGCTGGCATGAGATTAGATGTGGAAAAGAGCCTATGTCAATTCTTCACCCCGATACCCATATGCAGCGAAGCAAACACCTCTTTTACCTGTCTAGCCTATCCCCCTAAATCAATGGCTCCACCATACCACCCATCATTCAAAATACAATAGAGTGAGCCGTCATTTCTTATCTGATCATATTTTGGTTAATTCAGAGATGGGCTCGTGGTAGCAGTGAAGGTCCTTCTTCAGATGGTGGAGGATTGATCAGCAGCCTGTTTTGTAAACACTTGGAGTCAAACTCAGAGACTCTTGTCCACCATACTTCTTTGTAGAGCTGGAAAAAGTGAAAGCTAGTTTGCTACAGAGAGCAAAGTCAGACTCAAGAGAGTTAAGTAAGAATCTAAGACACAGAGAGTTCTGTCAGCATTAGCTTCAGGTCCCACACAGCACAAGGGTACTGATTGTCTTCTTATCTTTAAACTCCAAGAATAAGTTTAACTTCATGAAAGTTTTCCCGATCTGGTTACATTATTGCAGTTTTAATCCAGGAGCCCCATTATCCAAGACAATACTCTGAGAGCCCATGTCGGACTCTTAGACTCAAGGGAAAGTTAGCGATAGGAGAGGCAGCACCTTTATACCTGTTCAATGGGATCTCCTAATTGTTGCCCCAGGAAACCACAATGCAATGGATACCTCACACAAATATATGGCTCAATGAGAAAATGAATAGTCGGTTGATACACAGAAGAAGCAAGAGAAGAGGAAAGGTAGAAAAGTAACTGGTGTTGAGGGACAGGAGTATAAAGTGCCTGAACTCCTGTTGGGAAACAGCTCTGTGATCTGAATATAATGGGGGGGGCGCGGTATGAGAATACACCTGCTTTTCCTGGCACCTGGAAACTAGCAGCCAAGCTACACCAGCTTTCTCGTCCTCGGGTCACACCCTCATCTTAGCTCTTCCATGTGCAATCAAGCTCACATATCAGGACTCTCTACTTCTCGGGAGCAGGAGACCAGCCCAAAGTTTCCACGATTGTTCACTGTGAATTTGCACAACATGAGATTGTAGTGCTCACTCTCAGAAAGAACACACACTTGGGTAGCAAGATGTACTGGCGTGAAAAGCCAGGTAGCAATCCACACCAGTGCCACACTCAAGGAGCACTAGACGTTAGAGGATAATGCCCACCTACCGCTGATAACAAGGCCTAAGAGGCCAAAGGAGACTCCAAGCAGGAGGTAGAAATGTAATTAGATTATGAGGAATGAGTAAGAGTTTTAAAGAGCCTGAGCGGTGGGGAAAGGTGGGACAAATCTGATAAGAACAATAAGTAAAACATTGCTGATACATCAGATAACAGATAGCCTTTAGTGTGGAACAAAGGGATACACCTATGAAATTTAATGAGGCTGTGTTTTATCTACGACTAGAGCATAGGAGACGTTTTATAGTACCATTCCTTGTATATAATACTCGCTTAGATTGCACACACCTGCGTGTGTATATGCAGCGCTTGAAACAGAGACGGTGCTAAAACTAAGCATTCAGTTTCAACACCTCATCGATTCTAAATATTTCTTTTTAAAATTTTGTGTATGTGAGGGGGGGTATGTGCGAGTGAGTTATAGTTAACGTGTTTTGTCGTGCCTAATTCGGGAGCTGGGAAGTAGACCCCAGACCTCTGCAACAGCGACAAGTACTCTTAACTACTGGGCCGAAAAAGGAACTAGTAATAATAGGGAGTATTACAAAATTTTATTTCTGTAGTTTTCTTGTGAACTCAGCGCCCTCTTGCTGTGGCTGGCAAAGCCACCATATGTCTACACTAGTTTTCGTTTTGGTTTGTTGTTGTTGTTGTTGACGTTTGTTTGTTTGTTTACCCGGGTACCCACCTATGCGGATTTCACTCATACTATATACAGTATAGTGTAGGTGATTTCAGCACGAGGTAGGCAGGATCCCTCTCTACAGTATATACTATATATGTAGTATGTGCCCTTGTAGGTGATTTCAGCACGAGGTAGGCAGGATCTCTCTCTACAGTATGCAGATCAGCAATAACAGTGTAAGACACTCAGTATCTTCCCCCAATTTAAAAAGAAGAAATGAGTAGTATTTAACTAACAGCATTAGACTGACTATAAGCTAAGGTGTCAAATCTGAACAGGAATATCTAAAACACAGAACATATTCCCTAGCCTGCATTCTTGCCCGTCTTTAATCTTTCTTTGTTTTTGTTTGCTTTTCAATATTTATTTATTGTTTGAGAATTTCATCCAATGCATTCAGATCACATTCATTCCCAGATCCTTCCCCCACCTTCCTACCTATCTACCCAACCCCCTCCTCAGAAAACAAAGCTTGGGGCTGGATCAGGAGTTAAGAGCTCTGCTGCTCTTGCAGAGGATTCAGGTTCTATTCCCAGCAACTACATGTTGGTTCAAAACTCTCTGTAACTCCAGTTACAGGCAACCTGATATCATCTTCTGACCTCTGTGACCACAAAGCACACATACGTGGTGTTCACACATACATATATACATACAAGGAAAAAAATCATAAAATAGGATGAATAAATCTAATAAAATCATTAAATAAAATAAAACACAAAACCCATGGAGTTAAGTTTGTGCTGGCCAACTACAGCTTGGTGTGTGCAGTCTGCCCTTGAATGTGGTTGATATACCAAGCATTACTTCATTGAAGAAAATTAACTTTTCCTTCAAACAGCAATCAAATGCCAATAACTACTTAGCTAGGGGTGTAGTTTCATGCCCACCTCCCCAGTCTGTGTGCTAGATTTTGTCTGGCTTGAATTTCTACAGTTTCTCATGCATGCTGTCACAGTATCTGTGAGTTCATACAAGCATCTGCCCTGTTGTGTCTGGAAAGCAATGTTTGCTTGAAGTCACTCACCAACTCTGGCTCTTACAACCGGTCTGGTTCCCTCTCCTGTGTAGAACCCTAAGCCTTGTGGGAAGGAAGTATGATACAGACATTCCATTTAGGACTGAGCATTCCAAAGACTTTACTCATGGATATTGAGCAGTTATAGGTTAATTACCATCTACTGCAAAAAGAAGCTTTTCTGATGGTGGTCAAGTAATGAGTATAGCAGTCTGGCATTTTGGGCCATTTTATTTCTTTGTCTGTTTAGCAGGATAATAATACTAGGTTTGACTGATTTAGCTTCAGACTGTTTGCCTCACTGATGGTGTCATCTATGAGTCCCATGTCATGGAGCTGGCCTTGCATTCATTTTTTTAAAAAAAGTATTTGATGACTCCCATAGCATTTGTGCCACACTTGTGCCAGATAGTGCTATATGTCCATCAGCTGGGACACGGCTAATGAGAATGTGGCGTGTTTTCACGATAGAATTTCATTCAACTGTTAAAAATTAAATTGAAAATTTGCAAATAAATATCTGGAGCAGAAACAATCATACTGATTAAGTAGCCCAGACCCAGAAAAACAAACATTGCCTATTTTCTCTTATATGTGGATGTTAACTTTTAACCTTTGGATACGTGTGTTTCATTCAAAATACCTACAGAAATGAGATAGCTCACAAGTAACTGTGAGTGAATAGGGGAAGGGGAAAGAGAATATAGCATTAGCAAGGATAGGAGGGGAAATTAGAATAGGAAGATTAAGTGGGATGGAGTATGAGGGCAGAGTAGAGGAGGGAACAGAGCAGGGATAACTAACAATAACGGCCTTTTCAAAAAGCCATACGGAAATCTACTATTTTGAAATATCAAGTGTTACTTTGTTGGTATAAATATATAAATTTATATAGGGTACCTTATAATGGGGGGACTCCAACTATTTTATATGTACTTATATATGAATAACATTTAGAAGGTGGGATATCTGATTTATTTGCCTGATTCTACTTCTCACTATTCAAACCAAAGAGAAAAAGGAAACTCAAAATTCCTGCTGGATAATATGTGGGAGGAGTAAATGGCCTAAATGATCCTTTAAATTATTGAGTTTATGTTGAAGCATAGCATTTCCTGGCTGAAAGAAGTCAAATTTGCCACTAAGGTCATCAACCAGATTTACAATTCTAACAATAAGAAGCTCATTCCCAGCAAAGTGATCATTCAGCTTTGACACGCTATGACTACTAGAAAATATGTAATGAATAAGTGCTCATGAGACGTCCAGCAAATTCTTCTTAGTTTCCACATATGTAAGATGGTATAGTGTACTTATGTTGTCTAAATAGGCTTAGACCTCAAGGAAGGATTCAACTCTAGTCACATCATCGTAAACGAATACAGTGTTTTTGACTAACTATTCCTATATTACAGTACTAGGAATATCTGAGTAGCATCCCATGTCACCCAGTGGTTATTTGCATCTATGATGACTATAACAAAGAAGAATTTGCTTGAGTAATGATCAATCATTTAAGTAGTAATTATGGAGAATTCAGTACCCCTTTCAAATTAAACATAGAAAGAGTAGCCCAAAATTATCTGAAAAAAATTAACAGCTGGGCATCATACAAATCACCAGTCTGTATTGATAACAGAAGAAAAGGGGTGAAACAATATTCCATCCATTGTATGATATATAGATATAGATATATAGATACAGATACATATCAAGTGTAAAGATAAGAAAAGGACTGAGTGGCCACACTAAGGTGGAAATTGCCTCACTGTCTTCTAACTGTATTTTCTAGCTAAATTACTTTGTGCTAAATAGTAGCTTTAGAGAGTTCAGAATTGTCATTCATTCCATAGCAAAGCTAGAAGTTGCTGTGACCCATAGACTTGAGGAGAATTACAGCTCCCACTGTCGAATTCGTAGATGTTGAGAAAGCACCATGTTCTGAGAAACAGCAGGAATTGCCAACTCAGATGACTTCAGGGCCCAGGCAGGGAACAAAGTGAATTGCACTGAAAATGGAGCTGAGTCAAAGGTCACACAGGCTTTCAACTTCTTTTTCTCTGCATCTTTTATTTCTTCGCTGACAACATGATGACTATAGGCAAGTCAATCATATCTGTTGACCAGGGTTACCTCTTTGTCTTTACACTTAAAAGGCAATATTTATGTAGAAGGTTGTATTTTAAAAGCAATACTTTTATTTGGAAAGCAAGGAAATCCATCTGGAAAATAACAGTCAATTTAGTAATGAATATGGAAATCTCAAGAAGTCATTTAGTGTATGTGAAGATCATTACCAAATTTGGGGGGGGTTGTAGCTGAGTTTATCAACAATGATCTATATTTCCTCGGCAAACTTTTTTTTATTGAAGACTCAACCTTTTGAAACTTCAGAATTTCGCTTGTTCAATAGGAATAACACTACATTCCACCTGAAATAAAAGGATTTCAGTGAGATTGTGTAATATTCATTATAAACATGGAGGCATGTGTTATCATTACTGTTATGAATCTCATAGTTTCTCAAAGAGTTCCTTCTTCTAGGGAAGGAAAACTCAGACATGTGGAGAGTCTGCCCTCACAACAGAGTGGGCCTTGACTACTGAAAATGCCAGAAAAATCAGCTTTCATTTAGCACACAAAAAGACCAAGTGAGAAACGGACGGGGGGTGGGGGAGATTCTAGGAGTCTCTGGTTCCTGCTTGTGCTTCCCCGTGACATTTCGCCTTAGAGCTGCCATCCCATCTGAAACACCAGTGATGCTTTTACAGAAACACGTGGAAGGACTGGTGGTTTGTACAAATAACTCAGGAAGGTAGAAGAAGAAGAAGATTGGAGAAATCGTGGTTTTTAAAATCCCGTATTTTAAGCTCAGGAGCCCCAGGACAAGGTGCAGTCAGCGCGGGCAACTGTATTCTAGGCACTTAAGAAGTAGTTAAAGAACTGTGGATAAAAACATGGTTGAAAGAACTGACACGTGGACTACAATATAGAGGGACATCAAGGAGGTACAATTTTTGTGGATCCAGAGACTTGAACCAAGGACAATTGGCTGATATCTCTGGAAGTCTGATTTTATCTTCATAGTAGAAAACTTTTTAGCTGGCCCATTCTTATCAGTAGCCCTGCCATTCCAACACTGTGCTTCCGACAATGAGAAAGAGGAGAAGATTTTAATGTGAAAAGTAATGAGGCTCTTGAGAGATGTGAACCATCAAGAGCACCTGTTTTTGCAGACGACCAGGGTTTCTAGCAGAGAATGTAGGTTAATAGTTGAAAAAAACCAAATGCCTAAATTCAAAATAAGAGCCAAAATTCATTGGTTATATCACTATCATGAATAATAACTTCTGTGCCCCAGTGTCCAGTTAGAGAGGTGCAAAGAAAACACTTACTTAAAAGGATAGTTGTGACTTTGTAATAGCATCATGTAGTATAGCTCACCTGGAGAAGAACATTCAATAAAAGGTACAGTGTTTGAATGCCAGGTAATACACTCATTCCTTAAGAACTCTTTTGCACTAACTTTCTCCTTGCTTCTAGGGTAGAGGGCAAGGGGATAAAACCAAGAATAGAGGAATGGGAGTGTCTTCATTACAGTTTTATTGTTTCCTTCCCTCGTGTTTTGAAGGGCACCATGACCATGGCAACTCTTATAAAGAAAAACATTGAATTGTGGCTGAATTATAGTTGAGAGGTTTAATCCTTATCTTCATGGCAGGCAGCATGGTGGTGCACAGGCAGACATGGTGCTGGAGATGTAGCTGAGAGTTCTGCATCTGGATCAGCAGGCAGCAGGGAGAGAGAGAGGCTCACTGGGCCTGGTTTGAGTATCTAAAACCTCA
>JAQHUG010000090.1:3786326-3799505 GCA_028555095.1 Dicrostonyx torquatus | reverse complement strand
GCTACTCAGTCTGCCCCCATTGGCAACCACATTTAGAGAGTCCGATTTGGTCATATGCTCCATCAGTCTCAGTCCAGCAGGATTGAGTGAGCTCCCATTAGATCTTTGGAGAGTTGCATGTCAGAAATCACTCTGTGCTGTGTGAGAACTGGCATTCGATCAAAGGATGGTGTGATTCCTCTCATCTGCCATCCCATCACCCGTTCCCACTAGTTCATGTTCATTTTCATGTGTGGATCCCCGAAAGGAAAAAGAAATTCTGAGGGGACTTCCCCTGTACTCATTGCTAATCATTAATTTTGCCTTCAGAAGTCTAAGGCAAATGTTCACGTCCAATTCTAAAGTAGGCATTTTCTGACAATTACTAGTGTTTATCGGTGCATCTCTATTTGGAAAGTACAAATAACTTAAAGTCATTCTCCTAAAATAAAAGGTATCCATACAACTCTGCATAATGACCAAACAAAGGAGACTCTTTGTTCGCCACAGTGACATGCTTCTATGGGAAAACTGTGTTGTAAGCTTCTCAGAGAACGAATTGATCTCATTGAAATGAATGACCAAGACGCTGTAATACTGTCTGCTGCCCTGCCTGCATGTGACAGTCTAAAACTGGTGAATTTTGTGTGATGGATATGTCAGGCTGAGATGTTTTTATTTGTCTTGAAACTTCATGATGGCTAAAGTCACTCAAATTTTGCAGTGCAATGAGAATATGGAGCGATGGGATTTAGAAATCAGTAAGACTTTTTTCAGAAATCTGCTCAGACATAGAAGACTCAGGCATTGTGAATTCACCAGCTATATGTTTGGAAGACTGCCCCTGTGACGTGAAATGAATAATGGAATCCGGAAGACCTGGATTTTCTTGACTATTTATAAGTGTTTGCTTAAGAGACTTCTTCAGTGTTCGTTTATAATGTGAAACAGAGGTCAGATCTAAGTTTGAGAGAACATTCAGAAGCTTTGATGTGGCAAATTGCCATAAGAATACTCTTCCTGTTCGGAAATACAACCACAAAATACTAGTTAAAGGTGCTTAACAGCCTTCAAATTTAGTTATTTGCTACCCATCATAGAAAGTGTTGAAATTCCACTTCATCGCAGGATAGCAATTACCACTCTCCACTCAGTGTCTTAGAAGGATTTCTGGTACTCATTGGCTGCAGAATCGTAGCCAAAGGAGGAAAAACTTCAGGTGTCATGATGGGACAAATTTTCAATTGTCTGCAAAATCAGTTTCCTTGATAGCATCATACCTCACATAAAAGGACTGTCATGAGATATGGTGCTGGAGAGATGATACAGTAGTTAAGATGAGGTACTGCTCTCAAAGAGGACCTGGGTTCAAACTCAGCATCCATATTAGGTGTCCGTTTGCAAGGGATCTGATGCCTCTTTTCACCCTCCCCAGAAATCTGCACATATTGCCCATAAGTTCATGCAGGCACACACACGCGTGCGTGCACGCACACACACACACACACACAACTGAAACAATAGTTGTTTTTTTTAAAGTCTTTGTAGATGCTACAGTTTTGAACTACAAGTTCCCATAGACCTATGTGGTGACTTGGTCTTCAGTTTGACACTATTAGTGAGGCAGTAGAAACTTTAAGTGGTGGGGAGAGCTTTGGATCATTGGGGGTGTTCCCTTGAATGGGACAGTGACATGCACATATGCATACACACACACACACACACACACACGCAGTCCTTATCTCTTCTTTCTTCCACTTCCTGGCCATGAGTAGTTTCGTTCCAACACACTCTCTGTCCCAAGGCAGAGGACAACTCATCTCATGAACTAAAAGCAAACACAGAACCCTTTTCTCTTCATTAAATCAAGTTCTCAGATGTTTGTTATAGTAATGGAAACATAGCTAGCTTAATTGTATTTTTAAGATGTAGGAAATGGTCTAGACACACATCTCAGTAGAACAGGGCTTGTCTGGCAGCCGTGGGACTCTGGGCTTGATCTCCAAAGTCTACAAAACAAAAAACAAAGGCAAAAGAAGGGAACGGTCAGTGATTTAACACCAGGCCCTTCTAACTATGCTCCAATGACCAGGAGTGACCAAACACCTTCTCTACCAGTCAGAAGAGAAACAAGAGCTGATGTCTTCAGGAGGCACCAGTTGAACGGAGTAATAATAATTTTGAGTAGGGCTGTTGATCATCAATAACCAGTATTATCTGGGTAACTCTTATTTTCTCTTGAATTTTTGTTTAACCAGGTAGCTTCCCATAGATACAGAACTCAACTAAAAGCTTCCAGTCAAACACCACTTCCTCTGGGCCTGACTCTGACCCTGTAATCTAAATGCACTACCTCCTTACTGTATCAAATCACCGCGTTTTATCATCTTTGTATCTCTTGCAGCCGTCTGGAGTCTCCCTGGGCTTGCTTATCCACTTATTGGTAACCTTGCCTACCAGGAAGAGGTAGGCTCTGGTAGGGCGGAGCCCAGGTGTCTTAGTCACTATTCTACCTCACGGCATGGCCAACACTTGGCACACGGTAGCTGTTCTGTAAATCATTGTTGAAAGAATGCAATACAGATTGTTCTAATGTCAAATCTACCTCTCTCTAACAATCTTGAAAACAAAAACCACAGTGACATTTTTCTGCAAACGGAGCTAGAGAAACAGCTGTTTATCAAGTGCAGGCAAAGCCTGGCCCAGGTATTTAATCAGAGTAACCATGTGAATCTGAAACCATACGCACACACGGAAGCCTGCACTCTGAGAACAGCCATCCCAGGTATGTTTGCACAGGATCAGTGAGAGTGGCATCTGAATGGCGCACTTGACAGGATGAGCCCTGAAGCTCCACACAGTGTCACCCACTCTCCTGTCTCTGGGTCCACAGCTCCGCGCTTGATGCTGCCTGTCCACGGAGCCTGCAGGTTCTCCTGCTTGATTTATTCACCAAGTGCTAGAAAACCATGCTTTCAATAGTCTAGGAGCCGGAAAATGCTGTGGGTGTATTCAACCTGTGTGGACCATGGACCATGGGTGCTCCAGAATAGCAACGTGGCCCAACACAAAATTGTGAATTTACTTAAAACATGGGAGTTTTTTTAATTCTTTTTTTTTTTTAATCGAGTGTGCTGTTCTTAAGTATGAACTTTGTAGATGACAGAGCTCTGCCACAGTTTCCAAAGGTTGGTCCTGCCTGTGTGTGTGTGTGTGGGGGGGGGTGCTTTAGGAAGAACTCAGGCAGTGCTGACCACATTTGAAAGTACATGCTTGTCTGCTACAGCTTCCAAACCTACACATGTCCTCTTGAGTGTCGACTGAGGAGTTCCCCTGATGTTTTCCCATGCTGAGGTCAAGGGAAGCTCTACTCCAATTCTTTGAGGCTTCCAGTATGGGAAAATTGCTAACAACAAAAAAAAATTTTGCAAACTGGCTATGTCAAAAAACTGTTCAAAGTAGCATGGCTGACATACACAGATACAACACAATATAAATAGTACCATCACACCAGAAGGTCTAGCTAGAAAGCTTGAAGCATGTTTTACAGTGGCTGCCACAGTGTAGAACATGCATAAGCTTAAGGCTAATGTGGGACATTTTCTCCTTCTATAGATATATATATGGACCTCTAGGATAGGTCACATTTTGACCTACATTCAAAGGACCCAGAGTCTACATTTCCAGCATGTGGTAAACTTAGGGAGCCTTGGCCCCATATCCTAGACTCCCACCTTGTTCTGGAACTCCTGTGTTCTGAGCTACAAAAGCCAAATCTACAATCTATACTCCTGTTAGTTTTGCTTGGACCATAGAGTTTGGTGAATGATTTGCTTAAGAATGCATGTGTGCAATATGTCCTTGGCTAATTTTAACTTTCTTAAACATAGAAACGTGGTAAACTATGCCTCTTGCATCATTGCAACGGACTTTCTAGCTGCTTTGCAGGGCTACTCATCAATACTCGAGGAAAGCCAAGGCTGTTCTAGAAGGAACTTGTTTATAAAATAGACATTTTGTTAGGAGAAATTTTCTTGGGAACAAAAATTCTGCCTTGTCCTCTTGCAAGATCTGCATTCCCTTTCTCCCTGTAAAACAACAGATAACATCATCTGTGTGGGCTTTCCAAGGCTGGTCAAGATAAAGAGGTCTGCTGTTTTCCCAGCTTCCAGATATCTCTGAGAAATGCCAAGTAGATACACATTGCATCTCCATCAATGCCAGTCATGAAGACCATGTCTCTTCAATTGCAAAAGTGAACAACAAATGCTTTGGAAAACTTTGTACCCTCAGTAGTAGAAACTCCTGTCAATGTTTGAAGATTAACAATTTAAAATAGAGGGGAACAGAGTGTGGTTTTGGGGTACAACAAATACCAGCATGCTTTAGGTCATGGGCTCAACCCCAAACACTGCAGTAACAAGCAACAGATGACTACTTTTTACAAAATGATGAACCAATGTTATAAGTGCTTGGTGGCAGGGAAGGGATGTTGTAACCATCAAGTGTCCTGTGCACATCATGTACCAGTCTACCTTTAAGTCAGAGGTGGACTCATTCTCCTTCCCCATACAGTTTTCACTCTTAGGGACCTTTGCCCTCCCTAGAAATGACTGCCAATGGTCATTTGACCTCTGGTTTAGAATTCAGGCAAAAATTCTAACCTTTTCTTTCTTCCCCCTCTCCCTTCTATTCTCTTCTTCCCTTCTCTGCCCCTCTTCTTTTCTTTTCCCTTCTTCCTGTTCCACCACAGTCAGGAAAATAAGAACTAAACTACCCAAAAGACAAAATGAAAAAAAATAATCTAATTCAAATAACCCTAACAGAACCCTGGGCATGATAGATGAAGGATCCTGTGGATTTCTGCTCAATGTTCATGACTTTCTCTTGGGCCAGCACCAAACAGCTTAGAAGAATGCAAGGAAGATCTAGAAGGCTTGTCAGCTGGAGTGCACATAGGACCTGCTTGGTATATAAAACATCTCTAGTATAATTTGGCCACACTCTATACATAAGTCTCTACCTGTCTTTTCCTTTCTACAGACAAATCCCCCATCTGCTGATTCATCTACTGAAGCTGCCTTTTAAACCATACACCACTCAGCACCCTTATAATTCATTCTTCTTCTCCCCAACCATGTATTTTAACAAGCCTTGCTTTCCTTCATATGACTTCCTCCTATGTAGATGGCCTCTCCTCTTCTTAGTCTCCAGAGACCACAAATGTAACACTACATTAATTTAAATCTCAAAACTGTCTGGGATTTTTTCTGAGTCATAGCAGGATTAGAAACAATCTCTCCCCATCTGATGTTACTTCAGGACATGAAAAGCCTTCCCATTTTGGCATATTGTCTTGTCAGTTAAGTTTGACTGTCTTCAAGTAGGGAGTAGTTCTCTGTCATCCAAGAGCCTCACTAAGATGTGTGTACACAGTGTGTGGCCAATGAGGTTTAGCCTCCCTGACTTTCTTTAGAAAGTAGAGGGCAGTCCCAAGAACTGTGGACGAGTTCAGGGGTGTGTTTGTCCATTTTTCTTTTTCTTTTCTTTTTCTTTCTTTCTTTCTTCCTTCCTTCCTTCTTTTCTTTCTTTTTTTCTTTCTTTTTTTTCAAGACAGGGTTTCTCTGTGGCTTTGGAGCCTGTCCTGGAACTAGCTCTTGTAGACCTGGCTGGTCTCGAACTCACAGAGATATGGCCTGCCTCTGCCTCCAGAATGCTGGGATTAAAGGTGTGTGCCACCACCACCCAGCTGTCCATTTTCATCACTGTTACAAAATACCTGAGATAATCAGCTTACAAGAAGGAAAGGTTTATTTTGGTCCCTGCTTTGAGAGGTTTCAGCCCATGGTCTGTAAGTGGAGAACATTCGTTGGTTGCCCGGCTGCCCAGACCCAAATAATAACACAGAAAGTGCTGTGGGAAAATGGCCTGTACCTGTCTTTTAATAAAACACTGATTGGCTAGTAGCCAGGTAGGAAGTATAGGAGGGGTGACCAGGCAGGAAGTAGAGGTCGGGTAATGAGAATAGAATTCTGGGAAGAGGAAAGACTCAGTCTGCAGTTGTCATCCAGATGCAGAGGAAGCACGATGAGAACGCCTCACTGATAAAGGTACCAAACCACGTGGCTAACATAGACAAGAATAATGGGCTAACTTAAGATGTAAGAATTAGTTAATAAGAAGCCTGAGCTAATAGGCCAATCAGTTTATAATTAATGTGGTAGACCTCTGTGTATTTCTTTGGGACTGAATTGCTGTGGGACCAGGTGGGACAGAAACCTCTGTCAACAAGAAACTATATCAATTAAAACACTTTTTGGCCAATAGCTTAGGCATATTTTAACTAACTTTTGCATCTTAAATTAGTCTATAATTCTTGTCTGTGCTAGCCACATGGTTTGGTAACTTTTATCAGTGAGGCATTCTCATCTTGCTTCCTCTGTGTCTGGGTGACGACTACAGACTGAGCCTTTCCTTATCCTAGAATTCTCCTACTCTGGTCTCCCTGCCTATACTTCTTGCCTGGCTTCTGGCCAATCAGTTTTATTAAACCAGTACAAGTGACAAATCTTTACAGGGTATGAGATCATTGTCCCACAGCACTGGTCAGCTGGCTGATAAGACAAAGCACCGTGGTAGAGCAAAGTTGCTTAACGTGTGATGGCCATTAAGCAAAAAGAGGGGTGCGATTTTTAATCTTCATAGTCAATTTGATTAAATTTAGAATCATCATAGAAACCCTCTGAGAATGTTTCCAGGGAGGACTAACTGATCAGGAAAGGCCCACTGTGAATGTAAGTGACACCATCCTGGAGTCAAAGTCTGAGAAAAGAAAGAAAGAATTAATTAGCATTCATCTCTCTCTGATTTGCCACTGCAGACACCATGTGATATTCCTGCTGTCATGGCTTCCCTGCCACAATGTGTCTTTTCAAACTGTGACCAAAACAAACCCGTAGTCACTAAAGTTGCTTCTTGTTATGTGATCTGTCACCACAATGGGGAAAACAACTAACACAGAAAATTGGTGTTGAGATGTGGAGCTGTGACCATGCTAAACCTGACTCTATGGTTTAGGTCTTTAGAGCTGGTGTATGAGAAGAAAATGGACATGTTTGGAGTTGTGATCTGGATAACCCTTAGAATGTTATGAGCAATGATTAATGGACCTGTTAGGATTTTAGAAGACCAGGATGCTGAGAAAAATGGGAACAATGGAGGCCTGACTTGTGAAGTTTCAGAGGTGAACAAGGGCTCTAATGGGATCTGGGCTGAAGGCCATTCATGTTGTATCCTGGCAAAGAGGCAGATGCATTCTGCTTATGTCCTAAGAACTCGGGTGAGGCTTAATTCAGAAACAATAGCCTAATTTGTCTGGTGGATGAAGTTTTTAAGACTGGATCATATGCACAGTGTGTCATTGTTATTACTTATTGTTCTCATGCAGGTCTACATAAAAAGAAAACAATAACTGAACAGAAAATATGGAGACTATGTAGTCCGACAGGGCCATAAACACATCTAAACTTGCAGGTGAGGCAGGTGCAGAGAAAACTGTAATATTAAAGATGCTAGCCTCTCAAAGGTAAACCACAAGCTTTGAGCTGGAACAATGGCAAGACCGCACTCTCCCAGTGCTCCAGCTTGGAAAGAGGCAGCCTCTTGAAAGGAGAGGAACTGAACTGAGAAAGTGCCAAAGGTGGTCCATGCTCCCAAGCAATTCCCCGCATATGTTTACTAAGATTCAACCACACAGGCATAAAAACGTGACTACCACTGTGACAGAAAGGGAGCCAGGCCACATCTCAAGCTGAGAGACTCAGTGGTATTTCTTCTGTGGTGCGGGTTTCACAAGTTTGTGAGCTGCGGAGTGAAGAGGTCACACACGTGTAGGCTAAGATTGCAGAAACCTGTAGAGACCAGGTACTGTGTGGCAGATTTGGCCCCAAGGAGCCATGAAATGAAGTTGGGAAGGTTTCAAAGGGGACTCCAAGAGAAGGAAGATGCCAGGGTCTCTGGATATTCTCTGAGCTAAGCTGCAAGGGTAAGGTGGAGCTGGCCTAAAGCAAAGCTCATGTGTGCTGTTGGCAACAGAGTGGGAGGGGCCGAAGTCCTCTCAAGCACAGCCCCAGATTCCATACAAAAAGTTTTAGGGCTTGGTGTTTGCGTTACTGGGCTTTGCTTTTCTTTGGCACTATCTTTCCTTCTTACCTTTGTGTCCTCCATTTTTAATGGGGCATTTGTTCTGAGTCATTGCACATTTGAAGTATGTTGTCTGTTTTCTGATTTTATAGACAATCACAGTTAAGAAATTGTCTCGAGTAGCGGAAGAGACTTTGGGCTTTTGAGCAGCTAAGGATAGTAAAGACAATTAGTGATGGACCAACTGTAGTACGAGATGAAAGTGAGAGTTTATTGGTCTGGGGTGGGATATTGTGGTTGAAAGTAATATCGTTGAATGTCAAGTTGACAAGAGTTTGAATTGTAATGGTTCATCTTCATTCTCAATTGGACTGGATTTAGGATCATCAGCTCTCTGGGCAAGATCATAAAGAGTTTTCTAGAAAGCTTTTAGTGAGAAGAGAACGCCCATCCTGAATGCTTGTGTGTACCATCCTATAAGCTGGGAGTCTTAGACTGAATGAAAAGAAGAAAACAAGCTGAGATGCAGAATTTAGATCTCCTCCGCCCCTGTCTCTGTCTCTCCCTCTGTTTTCCGAGTGTGGATTCTGTCACATGACTCAGTCACCTCCACACACTTGCCACCATGCTTTCTCCATTACGATGGACTATATCCACTCAAAATAGAAGCCAAAATAAAATGCTTCTTAGTTGTTTCTTTTTGTAAGTCATTTTGTCATTGTCAGATCCAAAGAAAACTTCAAGTCCCTGAACTTCAAAAGTTAAGCCAGCTATCCAGACATGGGCTCAACCTGGACTGTTGGCTGTCGTAGTTAGGGTTGCTATTGCTGGAGTGAAACACCGTAACCAAAAAGCAATCTGAAGAGGAAAGGGCTTATTTGGCATACACTTCCCATAGTGCTGCTGCTCATCAAAGGAAGTCAGGAGGCTGGAGGCAGGAGCTGATGCTGAGGCCGTGGAGAAGGGCTACTTACTGGCTTGCTCCACATAGCTTGCTCAGCCTGCTTTCTTACAGAGCCCAGGACCACCAGCCCAGGGATGGCACCATCCTCAATGGGCTGGGTCCTTCCCAATCAATCACTAATTAAGAAAATTCCTTACAGCTGGACCTTTGGGATGCATTTCCTCAATTGAGGCTCCCTCCTTTCAGATGACTCTAGCTTATGTCAAGTTGACATAAGATTAGCCAGCATGCTGGACTATAGGAGGATTTCTGGAGGTTGGATAAAAGCTATCAGTCTTCAGGAACCTGTGAAACTGGTTTCCTTCTACCAAAAGGAGTCATTCATTTCCCTTATCTCTGTAAAAGGAGACATATGTGGGGCCAGGATCCCTCAGGACATGAAGAACAGTGTACCTGTTATACGCTTCAAAGTCCATGCTAGCATCCTAACCCTCTCTTATTCTCCCCTACAGCTACCGATTCTCCTTAGAACCCTGCTATTCTCACTATGTTTTCTCTCTCTCTCTCTCTCTCTCTCTCTCTCTCTCTCTCTCTCTCTCTCTCTCACACACACACACACACACACACACTCTGCTCCTACCTCTCTCTATTCTCTGTCTCCTACTATTCTCTCCTCTCTCAGATAGCTCTGACTATGTCCAGTCTGGTGGCATGTTCAATCTTCTTCTTTCTCTCTCTGCTGTGGGCTCTTCCAGATGCCCCTGGCTATTCTTTATCTTTTATCTACAATTTAAAAAAACCTTTCCTTAGCCATACCATGGGGGTAGTAGTGCTGTCAGTGTATGCAGTCACACTCAAGAGAAAAGTAATACAAGAGCAGACGAAACCAGGGTCACAATATCCTCCTCAAGGGCACGCCCCAGTGGTCTAACTTCCTTCTATTGGCCTCACCTCTCAAAATTTCATTGACTCCCAGCAAGTGGGTCGTTGTGAGACACTGAATAACCATATCATTATAAGGAGTGAGAATGCCCGGGCAGAAAGCCCAGCTTCACCTATTAGAAGATATGTGTCAGGACAACTTTACATGTTTAAACTCGAACTCCCTTCTCTGAGCAGTTTTGCATGCATGCATAATCATGTCTACCTCACTGAGCTGTTAGAAGAACTAGATGAAACCACCTAGCATAGCGCCCAGCCTTCCTGAGAATTTAGTTTACTGCTTCTCACCTCCTGTACTTTTCCTTCTACACTTGTCCTTCCCCCCTCTCCTTGTCATTAACACCGCTTGCTTCCTTACTATTCCTGTTACCATGCTAATACCGTACAGGCACAACCAGCGGTGGGATGTGAAGTCTCCTTTTACCATCTGTCTTGCAGGCTGTCCTATCTGGGCTAGGTAATGTTAGAAACGGGTGTGGCATCTCGGGAAAATGACCGTATAATTGAAAGCATTTCGGCAGAACAAAAATATTTACTTTTGCAGAAAGGTACACAGCCAGATAGCAAATAGACAAGACACACCTTCTTGATTAGGGCGGTCCTGTTCCCCACACTGAGTGGCCTCACACTCTGATGGGATCAGCTAACTTAAACACTGAGCAGTTGACAAGCGAAGTGTGACTTCTGAGGACAAGATGATGCAGCCCGGAACACTTACTTTGATCTTTTGCCAGATGACATCTTTACAGATGTCCTAACGCTGGATTATGAGCCTGTCTCTTTAAATGTGGAGCTCACAGCCTGAAGCATCAGGGTAAGCTCTGGGATCTGGGAAGAGTAAATGAGCAGGCAGTCTTGGGGTGGGGTGGGGAGCACTAAACTAAACTGAATATAAAGGAGATGCAGAGTGTAGCTGGTGCTGAAACCTCTCTCCAACTTCCTTTGTGTCAATTAACCCTTTTCTAGGAAAACACAAAACCATAGAGAACATTTTCCAATGTAGGAAGTTTGTCTGCTTGCAAATGGTTCTGAAATTAGGGCTAAATGTGGCTTTGGTCCATGGTTAGAGGAACCGGGGAAATTTTTCTTTACAGCTTAGTGCTCTGGCAAAAAGAAACTTTCCTCTCTGGGCTAATCTTTTTTTGTTCTGGACAAACTGACTCACTATCTATGGAGCTAGATCAGTAAACATCTACTCTCTGTGTTGATAGAAACTGTTGATAGAAACTACTGTTGAAGGATCTAGTGCTCATGTTTCATCCTAGAATTCCGAGTTTATGCGTATGACTGTGCCCAGGCCCAAGGTTGACACTGGGTGTCTTCCTCAGCTGTTCTCCGCCTTTATTTTTTTGAGACAGGGTCTCTTGTTGAATATGGAGCTCATGGGTTTTTCTTAGCTGGCTGGCCAATAAGCTTCAGGAATCTGTGTCTCCAGGCCACTCTCCATTCAAGGAGGTATTACAGAAACCACATTGCTGTGCCTGACTTTTTAAATGAGTTCTGTGGATCCAGTCTCAGCTCTGCGTGTTTGTTTAGCAAGCACATTGCAAATGGCATCATCTCCCCAGCTGTGGCTTGGAAGTTCCTGTCCTGTTAGTCTGTGTTTCTCCCTGTACAACTCTGTAGTTGAGTCTGTCAGTCAGGCATCATGTTACTATGTTGGAAGGGAAGATAATGCATGTTCGTAACCCTTGCAAAGTTGACTTTGGAGAGCTAGGCGTAATTCTGGCTGATACAAACAGCCCATGGGTTTAATGGGGTGGGTTGTTTTGCTGTGTTCTGTTGTCATCAGTGACTGGTTGATAAAGGAGAAAGCTGAGGGATCAGTTTTCATGGACATTGTCATTCTCAGGAAAGATGGTGTTACTCCCCTTCTAGGTGACAAGAAAACGTATGTCCCAGAAATGGGATATGAGTCTTTGCTCTCACCTCTGTGCAGCTGAAGGAAAAAAATCCCAGTCCCTTGCACTGCCATTGGCACAGGAAACAAAGACATGGCAGCTGTTATAAGGAAACCAGATGACTTTGTAGACAAAAGAGACTAGCTCTCTGCCTGGTCTTCTGCAAGAAACATAGCCAGTTTTCTCACTGAGCAATCTCTAGCACACTTTTTAGTGTTAGAAATTTTAATAGATTATTTTCTAATTTATCATTTTTAAATTTAAAGCTGGAAAGAATTGAGGGCAAAAGATAGCATAGTATAGTGAATTTTTCCTTTTTCAAAGAATGGATTTTGGACATGTGATAGTTTGTGTGAACTATTTTCTTCCACACACTTTGGCATTTTAAGGCTTTTGGTAAACTCCCAGGGGGAGACTTAGGAGGTGTGGCCTTTCTGTAGGGGTGGGTTTTGAGGACTTAGGGATGCCAGTTTTGAGTCCACTCTCTTTGCTTCCTTCTTATGGATCAAGATATGAGCCCTTAGTTTCCAGCTCCAAGCACCATGCCCGCCCGCTGTGTCACTTCCTGAGGCACTAGTGATGGACTTCTAGCCCTTGGAACCAGAAGTCTGAATAAACACACATCCTCTCTAGAGAAGTCACCTTGGTCCCATGATATATCACAGCCATACAACAAGCGACACGAGGAAGTCAACAATTTCTTCGATTTTCTTTCTGCTTTGTAAAACCACAAGCAATTTATTTCTTTAAGCCCCATTTATAAAATACAGGTGTGTAAGGGCTGGGATGTTCAGTATGTAATTTGCACACCCATGAGGACTTCAAATGAATGGACAGAACCCAAATAAAAAGCCTGGTGTGGCTGGTGCATGCCTGTAATCCAAGTGCAGGGATCCAGGGAGAGTAGATCCTGGGGACGTCCCATAAGCTAGCCTACCCCAACAGTTCAACTGTAGGGCAAATGGCAAACTCTTGTCTTAAAAATAATTGGAGAGAGAGAGGGAGGAAAACACCTGGTGTTGCCTTCTGGTGTTCACACACACACACACACACACACACACACACATTAGCCCGTGCATCAGAACACACACTTGTATACACATGCATATACTGCATACACGGAATTTTTTTTTATTTTTAAGGTTAAGGGAATTTTATTGTATTGAAAATACGTTTTCTTTCACACAATACATTCAGGTCACAGTTATCCTCATTCATCAACTCCCAAATGCCCCTGCCTCTCCACCTGGCCAACTCTATTTCTTATTTTTCTCTTTCTTAAAAAAAGATAAACAGGCAAATAAAACAAAA
>JAQHUG010000090.1:3744394-3772182 GCA_028555095.1 Dicrostonyx torquatus | reverse complement strand
GCCAGCCTGTGACAGGATGCTCTAGGCCTCTCCACAGCCAGGCCAGCCTGTGACAGGATGCTCCAGGCCTCTCCACAGCTGTGCCAGCCCGTTAAACCTTTCACTTTCCTCTGCAGGGCACGGATGAGGGCAAAGAAGCAAACACAAAACCGTTTTGCTGGCCATGCAAATGGTGGCTCCTAAAGAATATCTTGTACTTTCCTTTCTTTTTGTTACAACTTACAGGCGTTGTCTCTTGGCAGTGGAAGGCCAAGGCCTTCCTGTTCTAGTCTCTCTTAGAGCTCTGGGAATCCAGATAAAAGAAATATTGTTAAATGCATGTGAAGATCCTTCATTTGGCTTGTCTAACGACCTTCTCACACACAGGTCCCGTAGGCACTGACATTTCAGTTTTGTCTTGTCTTAGTTCCTTTACCGCTTGCTGTAACCAATATGCAACTCAACAGAAGAGGGCTTTATTTTGGCTCATAGCTCAGAAAATGGGGAGGGAAGATGAGCAAGAGGGAGAAAGTCTGACCCAGTAAGCAGAGAAAAAGGAATGCTTATGGCCAGTCGGCCTCTTTTTTTCCTTTTTATTTATATAGGGACCTCAGCCTGTGGGATGAGGCTTCCCACATTCAGAGTTGTCTCCCTCCTCCATCTCTCTCTCTGTAAACATCCTCACAAATATGGTCAAAAGTGTGTCTTGTGGACACCTTAGGTTCTGAAAAACCAAGTTAGTTTCCCAATGGATGCTAACCATCATTAGTCAACCCCTTATCAACTGGATGCCCAAACACTAACCGACAACAGCTAGCCTTTGCCTAGAACTCTGTTTTCTGCACGAGCACCTCTATCAGGCCTATGTGAGATGTGCTGATGAAGGCTATACATACAGTGGACCTGTATCGGTCCTCCATCTGTGTATGAGGCCCTTCACATTCAAGCAACCTCGTCACTGGGCTATGGGAATGCAGTGAATCCCAGCTGTGTGTCAGGCTGACCCTCAACTGCTGGTACCTTAGTCCGTCTCCTCAGTTTATTCTTCACTGATTTTTGTTTTTGAGACATGGTTTCTCTGTGTAGAACTGGCTGTCCTGGAACTCATTCTGTAGACCAGTCTGGCCTCATATCCAGAGATCCACCTGCTTCGGCCTCCTGAGTGCTGGGATTAAAGTAATGTACCACCACTGCCTGGTTCTTCATTGATTTTTTTTGACTTCTTATTTTGAATGTGCTTCCTACACCCCTCTTGATTAATCCAAGCACCAGATCCCTGTTCTTGTTTATCTCAGCTATCAGACCAAAAACTTGTTTGGATGCTGGGGGCTGGCTGTGGGTAGGGGGTTGTTTTCAGAGGTTAGGGATCATCGGTCATTCTCTTTGGGCATATTTCTCCAAATAATGCTTATTTCAACAGTTTCTGAAAGCAAGTGTTGCTGTGAAAGTCATAATTAACACAGTAAAAATGGCAGTCTTATCAGAAGAAATATATAGATTCAATGTAATGTCCATCAAAATCCCAGCAAAATACTAAACAGACCTCGAAAAGTAAATATTCAATTTCATATGGAAAAGCAAAAAAAACTCAGGATAGGCAAAACAATCCTGTACAATAAAGGAACTTCTGGGCATCACTATCCCTGACTTCAAACTCTACTACAGAGCTACAGTAATGAAAACAGTTTGGTATTAGAATAAAAACAGACAGAAGGACCAATGGAACTAAATCAAAGACCCAGATATCAATCCACACACCAAAAAAAAAAACCTGATTTTTGACAAAGAAGTAAAAAATATAAAGAGGAATAAAAGAAAGCATATTTAGCAAATGGTGCTGGCGTAACTGGATATTAACATGTAAAAGAATGAAAATAGATCCATATCTATCACCATAAACAAAACTTAAGTCCAAATGGATCAAAGACCTCAACATAAAGCCAACCATACTGAACCTCATAGAAGAGAAAGTGGGAAGTACAGTTTAACACATTGGTACAGGAGATCACTTTGAAAATATAACCCCAGTAGCACAGACACTGAGAGCAACAATTAATAAATGTGATATCCTGAAACTGAGAAGCTTCTGTAAAGCAAAGGACACAGTCAACAAGACAAAAAGGCAGCTTACAGAATAAAAAAGATCTTTACCAACCCAACATCAGACAGAGGTCTGATCTTGAGAAAGAACTCAAGAAATTGGTCATCAAAAGAACAAATAATCCAATAAAATAAAGGGGGGTACAGACCTAAACAGAGAACTATCAACAGAAGAATCTAAAATGGCTGAAAGACACTTAAGGAAATGTTCAACATCCTTTGCCATCAGAGAAATACAAATCAAAAAAACTCTGAGCTTCTATTTTACACCTGTCAGAATGGCCAAGATCAAAAACACTGGTGACAACTTATGCTAGAGAGGGTGTGGAGTAAAGGGAACACTCCTCCATTGCTGGTGCAAGTGCAAACTGATACAGCTCCTTTGGATATCAATATGGCAATTTCTCAGAAAGTTAGGAGACAACCTACCTCAAGACTGAGCAATACCACTTTTGGGTTTATTTCCAAAGAATGGGTCTTACTCCATTACCCAAGCTGTTCTCAAACTCATGACCCCCCTGCCTCATTCTGTTGAACTTTGGGATTACAACCATGTGTCACCACAACTAGCTCACCATTTGTTTTTCTCTTTCTCTTTTTATTTTTAAGTTACTAGAGCCTTAAGAAAGATACAAGTGGCCCCAATTCTCCCAGGGTGTGTCTCTGTTTAGTCTTCTACAGATGGTGCTGAGTTCAAAGTCAGCTCAGACTGACAGCACAAAGTAAATTTCAGGGCAGATTAAAAATCTGTCTTCTTCTATCTTTATTACCCGTTATGCTTGGCTTTCTGGCCTCTTACTCAAAGAGGATGTTGTAAATCTTTATGGCTGGTGTCTTTTGTAAGCCTCAAGGGAGCCTGCACCTCTGTCTCATTCATTCTGTTCACTCAGGTGTCATGTTCTGCACTCTGCCTGAGGGGTATGGAAGGAGGAAATAGTTGAGGAGTCTCTCTTTGAGCTGGCTCACTCTGCCACAACTGGAGTTCTGAAGGAACCCCAAAATTCCCCACAATATATATGGCTTTAGAACTCTCTTCTGTCTTTTTGCTTTGGCTTTTGTTTTCCTCACACCCAGCCAATCCTATTCAGAAAATGATTTCTGTAAGTAGAGATTTCTTGGTAAGTAACTACAGAAGAGGCTCTGGCAATTTGATTTGGATATTTACTTTTGGTGACCAAGAATTTACAAAGTATTTTTGAAACGTTTCTATAATGGAATTCGAAATTAAGCCCTTGTTTGTCTCTCAAAACTAAAATTGCTCTCTCAAAACTCACAGCACGTAAATAAAGACCTGACCCCCAGGTTCTCTGTGTTTGGCTATAAAATCTGTAAAGGGCGGTGATTTATTTACCAGTGGCCTTTGATGAGTCAGATTGTGACATCATAGATACCTTTCTCTTCACACTGATGACCAAGGCTGAGACTTTGAAACAAGGAAAGGAAAGAAAACACAATATTTAGATCCTAACGGCGATGATGAAAGAGATTTATTGAACCCAACCAAGTTCAGCAATGTGGTAGCCTCAATCTGACATAGAAGCCATTTCCAATAGCACTGAACTTGACTGTGAGTTTTCTACTTAGCTGCATGCTGATAGCTGTGCTTGCAAACCCATCAGGGTATGTGTGTTCTCTACCACCTCCATTTCACATCCGATGTGTGCCATCTATTTCTTACGCCGTCTTAGGATCGAATCTGAAAACCATATTCCAAAGTAACTCCCTGCTAAATGTATTACCTTTTCTGCAGAGTCTGGCTCTAGTCACCAAAGATGAAGATGGCAATGACATTTAGAAACAAAATTCCACCCAAATCTAGATTGATGAACCAATGAGTTTATTGGGTTCCTTATAGGAACTGAGGTGACTCTGGCAGCTGAATAAAGTCCCACCCAACCTGGGTAATGACCTCTCCATAGCTGGAGTCTCCTCTTCATTTAGCCACTTGACCACCTGTTGAAGACATAGAGCTGGAAAAAGATTATATAAATCTGGCAGAAAGCCGAATTGAAAGAAGGAGGGAGTGCCTGTACTCTCTGATAAGGGAGGATTTATGATCCCTCCCTCCTTCCAGGGAATAGAAACAAGCCAGATCTTGTGAGAGTCTCCTGCCAGTAATAGTGCCTGCTCTGATTTTGCTATGGCTATGGACATGTCCTACCACAGCACAGTATTTCCCAATGCTAACTTAGATAGCAAAGTTGAATTATCTAAGCAAAAATAAATACCGGTGTAATGATGCTGATAACGACGGAATCTGGAGGCAGCAAGAGAAAGGCAACTGAAAGAATAAGGTTTGAAAGGGGAAAGGCTTAAAGAACACACAGTTTGGGGTTTGGATGATTCTTTCCCAAAGAAATTAAGTGGTGATGATTAACGAATTTGATAAACACAGAAGAATAAAGAGTTGAGAAGCAGAAGGTAGCTGTGAAGTGTCAGGTAAGCAAGAGTGTTGGGCAGCATGACTAGAGAGGGCAGAAGTCAAGGGAGCATGGGCAGGAGACTGAATCCAGGGTCTTTGAAGAGACTTTTTTTATTACAAAAAAGCAGAAAGGGTGGTAACTGCAGGCTTTTCAGATCAATAGCTGAGTTGATGGACCTTTTACAATATGACTTCTTTTTTCTTCAGATAAATTCATCCAGGGCCTGAGGCTGTGATGTCTGAGAAGGAATAAATAAAACTTTAGTTTGACATAGTCCCTCAAACCAGAATGGAAGTGGCCTTGAGTTGACTTGACTTTATTTATTTATTTTTGGTTAAATTTGTGCCCTTGGGTTAAGAGAGAAAACCTTTCAGAATGGAGTTGCCGTGTGAATGACATGGCTGGTGTCTCAATGTCTTATAGCCACTCACACACACATGTAAATAGCATGAAAGTACGGTGATATGTAGCTCAAATTCTAATTGGTATTATTAATAAAAATCCAGAGTCAGATATAGGGGTTAATACTGAAGACCAAGGAAGCAGAGCTCCAGCCATACTAGAGAGTTCTTTTTACCTCCACCAATGCTCAGCCAAAGGGGTGATCCTGTCCTCAGATGGCATCTCCAGACATGCCCTGTCCCCACCAAACCTTGGACTGCACTAAGCTCCTGTCTCCTCCTGCCTTAATATTCCTCTCTCTGCCCAGCTATATCACTGCTGTCTCCACCTCCCCAGTGCTGGGATTAAAGGCGTGGGATCCCAAGTACTGGGGTCATCTTTGTGTGACCTTTGTTTCTATTTTAGACAGATCCAATCTCATGTAGCCCAGAGTAGCCTTGAACTAACAGAGATGTCCTGGGATTAAAGATGTGTGCCACCATTCCCTGGCCTCTAGTGGCTTAGCGCTGCACTCTGATCTTCAGGCAAGCTTTAATTGTTAAAATACAAGTAAAATATCCTACAGTGGTGCATCTGGATCTTCTCATTGCCCAGGTATGCATGCTTTCCCGGAAAGCACGTGTTCTGGATGGAAGAGGGTGCAGTGTGATGATTGGCTGATGACCTGTTGGCCCTCTATCAAGCTTCTCTCCCGAGTAGCACCAGTGGTTCTGGCTTGAGTGAGGTCTTCTTTGCTTCCTCCTGGAGGTGCCATTAACCTGTCTTGGCCTTCCCCTGATCACGGTAAGTGGGAGAAAAGATGCTATTATTTGTACAGCAGGCCAGAGAGAAAGCAGCAATTACTATCTGTGATGGGAAACTTCCAGACGTGGATGTTGCGAACATTCCATCACTTCCCTCAAAGCTATGAAAGATTGAAAAGCTGAGGCTGCATTTATATTCTTGACTGCATAGCCTCTTCTCCTGAGGCTTGTTCAGATCAATTATTAAGAGGTGCGGACTCCCAACATCAGAGCCCAGGAAGGAAGCTTTAGGCACGGGCATCTTTGATAGCAAGTGCTCGGGTGCCACAGACTTCCTTTAAAGGGCTGGCTTTAACTGGCCCTTTCCTAGACACTTGAATTCATATTTGTTTTCAATCATAAAAACCATTGCCTATTACACTAGTTAATTTTATGTTGCAAGGATAAGATACCATGAGCAGGGCAACTTGGAAAAGGAATCTATTTGAACTTATGCTTGCAGAGAGAAAGGAATCCATGATGTCAGAGCAGAGGCATGGAGGCTGGAGTGGGAAGTTGAGGGCTCACATCTTGGACTGCAAGCATGAAGCAGGGATCGCTCACTAGAAATGATATGAGCCTTTGAGCTCTCAAATCCCACCCCCAGTGATATCCTTGCTGTAGCAGGCTATACTTCCTAAAGCTACTCAAACAGTGCTGCCAACTGGGGACCGAGGATCCAAATGTCTGAGACGATGAGGGACATCTCACTCAAGCTACCACAACAATCTGAGCCTTAAGTCTTGCAAAGCCAATGAAGGTGTTCAGAACACCCTCAGCGTGAAATTGATATATATATATGTACGTGCACACACACACACACACACACACATGTGCATTAGGATTTTGTGTCTGTCCTCTGAACTTTTGCTCTGTTCTTTCTTCCTTAGTCTCTGAACTTTCCAGAATAGCTTTCCCAAAATAACCAAAGGGTATTTTAGCAACAAAAATCAGTGGCAAATCATACCATGGGGAGCATCATATTTTTTTCTTTACTAGATAAAGCTTTACAAGGACACAACCACTATCATTGATTTTCATTTCATCTGTGACTGCCTTTGTGACATAACGACAGGACTGAGCAGTTGGACACACACCGTATTAAAGAGAGACTAAAATGTTTACTATGTAGCCTCTTTTAGAGTAAATTAAGCAATTAATATTCCTTTTGTACATTAGCATTTACTAAACATGCACCTACCCTGATGATATCATATGTCTAACATGCTCTTGGTTTTATTTAGAGGCCACGCCATGGCTGATTCTTATCATCCTTCAGGGCTTCGGGATATATGGAAGGCAGGATCAGGTTGAGAGGTCACAGGGTCTTGTCTTTCTGCTGCTGGTTGTGGTCCAATGAGCTACTGAAGATTTTAGATTGCCCCCACCCTTTACCATCCTTGAAACAGTGATAGCAGCAATGCCTCATAAGGCCATTGTGAGTGTTTTTCAACAAAACAATCTATTGTAAGTATTAAACGAGGTTCCGGAGACGCGGCGAACAACCCAACCATTGTTTACCACTGATGTTGCCTCTCTGTGATGGCACATTGTTGTTCCGGTCCCTTTCTTTTCTCTGCTTATCCAATTCCCTTTGTGATTAGTGTATTTTCTTCTGCATCCTCTGCTTTTCAGTTCGAAGATTAGAAAGCGGGGGTTCTTTTGGTAGTGAATGGACAATGACGGTGGCTATGTGGATTCCCGTTCACTAAGTTTGTCCTAATTATCTCACAATAGAAAACATCAGCTTTGCCCCAGTACCAGTCCAGGTCTGTGAAGAATATGAACGGTTACTGTAAGTTGGTAACCTAGGGGAGTGACTGGGTTGGTTTTACAAGGAGAGTGAATACCAGATCCTGTGCCTACGTGAGAAGAAAATAACAGATATAGAAAGGTTAAAACAAACATTAAGAGAAAGTTTGAGGAAAGTTTGTCTCCACCCCCTAAGGGAATACAAAAGTCAGTGGAGCAGTCATTCACTTTGATAACATTATTATTTGATGGAGTCAAACACTCCCTCAATAAAATAGTATTAATCATCGTCTATGTATCAGGCCTTGTTTGAAATGCTAGGCCAATATTAACTCTGATAATCAGATTGAAATCTCTGCCTCGTGGGCTTGCAGTCTAGTGGGGGAGAAAATAAAGCAGATGGCCACACAGATAGATGAGAGATGATTGATAGCACCAGGAAGTAGCCGTTCATAGAGGTTAAAGAAACTATTGGAAAAGAAGCATCAGAGCAAAAAGAAAATACAATATATGCATTTTAAAAATATAGAATAACAGCCAGGCGGTGGTGGCGCACGCCTTTAATCCCAGCACTCGGGAGGCAGAGGCAGGCAGATCTTTGTGAGTTCAAGACTAGCCTGGTCTACAAGAGCTAGTTCCAGGATAGGCTCCAAAGCCACAGAGAAACCCTGTCTCGAAAAACCAATATATATACACATATATATAATATATGTATATATAATAACTATATATATATATAATAACTAGATGTTACTTTGAAACAAGATGGGAGGGTTCCAAGAGGATGGCCCACAGGAACAACTGGGAAGAAACATTGCTAGTGGAGAAAGCACGCTATGCAGCTGCCCCAGATAGAGCTATGTCTGAGCACTCGAAGAGCAGCATGAACCTGCACGTCGGACAGAATAATGGTGATCCAATAAAGCCGATGCCTTCCTTGAGTCTTTACCGTCTTCTAAGCAGGATAGCTTGTCTTTAAATCATTATGATTCATAATCTTAGAAGTCACATGATGTTCACTGTTGTTCTTTTCATTTTCTAAATATGTAGATAAGGAAAGAAAGAGTTTTAAAAGGTTAGTAAGGATTAGAAGGATGGCTCAGCAGATAAAGGTACTTGTCTCCAAAGCTGGGTGACCTGAGGTTAGCCTGGAGTTTGCGTAAAGGTAGAAGGAAAAAGCTCACTCCAAAAGTTGGGCTCTGTCTTCCGCACAGAGCTGCTGTGCACGCACCCACCCATGGCACACACACATTAATACAGTAGTGTTAACAGAACAATGTAAGGTTGAGCCAGTCGAATGGATTATACGTGGTAAGAAGCACTGGAGTCCGATGTGCCCAAGTCCAGTGTTCATGCTCTTTCCCTCAGCCTTCATCCGTGTTGGAGGTCAATATGGAATATTTCAACTTTTTTTCTCCCTATTTGTCTGAACTTCGGATTTCCTTTTTAAAAAGTATTTTATCCATTCTTCATGAATTTTATGCAATATATCTTATCATATTCACCCAACTCCCCCCACTGACTTTTCCTAGATCTACCCTCTTCATATTAACTCCAACTTCTTGTCCTTTCTCCCTCATTCTCGCTCCCTTATATTCTCTCTTTCTCTCTCTCTTCTCTCTCTCCCCCTTTCTCTCCCTTTCCTTTTCTCTCTGAATAAGCCATCAATTCAAATTTGTACTGTTTATATACTCCTCGGTGGAGGGATTTTCTTTTGTGACCTTGTTTATTGGTAAACTTGTCTTTAGATTCTTTTTGAATTATTACAGCAGCCTTTGATGGTCCCTCACCACCTTTGCCACAAGCCTAGTTTTTAGTTTCTGTTCTCTTCTTCCAAGTTCTGGTCTTCCGTTACTTTACCAGCTCAGCCTCCAAGAAAATCTGCTGGAGAAGCCTCATCCTTATCGACTTTCTTCCTCAAGGATCTCAGGATGGAGGGTGAAGAATGTTTGTTTGTTTTCTAGTTTGTAACTCCTCTTGCTAACACTTCTTCATGAAGACATTATTTCTGTAAGCTATTTTAATATGTCCCTTCCTGATATTTTCTGCAAATATAGTTCTGAAGACTAACCTCAGTCTTTGAATGCATTGTGAGCTCCCTCCTCCAAAAAATCATGTACGTATACACACAACCACTATAAGCCCTTAAATCCATCAGAAAGCTAGTCGTTGTGTTGAGTGCTGGTGAGGTAGAGACGGGCTGATTTCTGGGGCCTACTGCACCCCTCCCCCAACATACGCATAATTTTCTTCTGGAAAAGTTTCAAAGTGGACTTGGAAAGACAGAATTTCTCTAGGGCAAACACAAGATCCTCACATTAGAAAAGACGATGATCGTGACAAAGAAAAGAGTCAGTGTTTGAACTGAAGTAAAGAAAAGAATTAAAACCATAGATATTCTCCCCTGAGGATATATAAACTTGTGACCCATTTTTTAGTAGTCTTAGAATGCAGATTAAAAGAAGAAAAAATTCTGGGTTTTTATGTTCTTTTTTCAAAGGATAGCTTAGTTTGTTTGTTTTAACATGGAAAGGCAAGTATGTTTGAGATTGAAGGTTTAAATTTAAATGGCAAAAAACCCAATATGTTAACCAATTCTTTTGGAAGCTAAAGCTGCTTTTACTTTTTAAGTCATATATATATATATATATATATATATATATGGAACCACCAAGCTCATTTCAACATTTGCCCAGTGGAAGCAAATTCTCTTGGCTCATGAATGACAAGATGATTGATGCCTATGGAGGTAATCCTGCACAAATCTTCATTGCAAGTCACTTGAGATTTCCTTATCCTTCTAAAGAGATGGAATTAATATATCCCCCAGTAAATACAACGCTACAGAATGTCTTCATCATTCTTTTATGTGATTTTAAAAATAAATACACAAGTTGACTTGAAAGTCTTTGGTTCCCATCACCCAACTTCAATTTTAGTGTTCACATGGACAATCTTTTTCATCTATGTCTATCTCTCTTAAAACTCTTAATACATTTTCACCCAGCTTAAAACAAATTCAAGATAATCTCATCTGTACATACATAATTCCTTCTTAAGTTTAACAAGATATTTTCTGAAATGCACAATAAGTCAATGTTAACTTAAAAGTGTTGGAAATCTTTTTCCATGCTTAAATATGCTTCATGGCTTCTCAATCCACCATCACTTCCACTCTTCCCCATAAAAGACAAAAGCGACCCTGCCTGGGAGTTGGTCTATGGGAGGGAAAATTAAGAAGCTCAAGATCCACAGCGGACATAAATAACTGCCTATTGTCTGAACATCATCTTCTGTCTTTGAAGACATTATCCCATTGCAACTCTGCTTTCCAGGATTTAAGCTGAAGGTGTCAAATGCTCACTTTTCCAGGTCCCTCAGGTCAAGATCCATGGCCTCAGTTGATATTTGCTCACAGAGCTATTCCTGCCACTCATTCTCAAAGAAAAGTGAGTGATCCCAAAAAACTGGGAAGAGAGACCCAAGGAGACAGTGACTCTGGTAAAAGAATCCATTTCTCCAAGGAAAGAGAAAAGGAGGGGAGAGGAGAGGAGAGAAGAGAAGAGAAGAGAAGAGAAGAGAAGAGAAGAGAAGAGAAGAGAAGAGAAGAGAAGAGAGAAGAGAAGAGAGGAGGAGAAGGTGAGTGTGAGAACCAACAGTCTGAATTCAGTTGTCAGTGCATAGACTGTACTGATGAGTGCCCAACCACAAAGTCAAATGTCAGTATTGTCGCTGAGTTGTCAAGCTTGTGGCTGAACTGTCAATGAGAAGTTTCTATGGTGGTGTTTCAGTTTCTGGGCCATTCTCTGAGCTACCCTATTTTTGTTACTGAGAAATCTAACCAATAAACCAGGAGTTCACTGTTTCTATCAGTCTCCTCAGAGGGATTCTAAAACACGCTATAACAAAGTATAAATAAGGTGGGTGATGTGTGTGCTTGTAGTTCCAGATACTTAGGCTGGGGCAGAAAGTGTTTGAATTCGGGAATCTGAGTTCAGGTATTTGAGACATAAGGGACATTTTCCCAAGGAAAAGAAGGAGCAAGTGAAGGAAGAAGGAAGAGAAGGACGGAGGAAAGAAAGCAAGAGAAAGAGACCAAACATGACTCGAAGATTATGAAGAAACAGAAAACGCCCCTATGAAATACATCAAAGCAGCAGTTTGAATTCCTTGGGCTGCATTGTCCATTGTTAACTTACTAGTTTGGACTGTTGTGAATGTGGAAAGGTCTTTATCCAATATGGTCTGCAGTTACAAAAAGAAAATGAAAAAGAAATTCCCTTAAGCCAGACATAATGGTACACAGTTACAATCCAAGGGTTGAGGCAGGAGGATCACCAGTTTGATGTTAGCCTGGGCTTCATAGTGAGATCATTTATCAATCCTCTGCTACCACCATTATCACCCTCCCACCACTAGCTCCAAAAGTTACCTTAAATGTCAATAAATGGATTATAGCATCTGCCTGTATCCTCAAACTGAATGATAATAATAATAATTATTATTATCATGAAATGGCCATGATAGACTGTTAAGTAAAAAAAAATCAGACTACATAGGACATCATTCCAAGGATCCCTGCATTTCTGCATGTTACATGTTAGATCATATGCACACCAAGAGACTTCCTGTGACTGTCAGTAAGACAGGGAGATAATTTTTACTCGATTTTCAAGAGGGCTTATGTATTGGTTTCATAAGATGCTGTAAATTGCTCACTCCCTAAGAGATTTAAAATAGTATGTGTGTATTTATTCTCTTAATGATTCTGAAGCTTTGTTGTCCGCTGTGAGTCTTTCTGGGCTAACACCAAAGTGTGGGTGGGACTGTGCTCACCCTGAAGGCTGGGGAGGAGAAAAGCTTCCCTTATCTTCTCTGGCCTTTAGATGTCACCTTCTGATTCTCAGCTTTTTGGCTCCCTGTCTTCCTCTGATTCCATGGTCACTATGCCTTTTCAGAACTTGATCTTACCTCCCTCCTTCTAGAACCCTCGTGATCGCACTGAATTTACCAGGTTGTTTCGGGATGCTCTCCGAATCTCACGACCCAATTTAATCACACCTGCGTGATCTGATTTGCACCAAAAGGCAACATTCTCCAGCTCCTGAGTTTAGGATACAGCTTTTGGAAGGAGACTGTCGTTCTGTCTGCCACACGACCTAGACTCAGCTTGACACTGTAAAGAACACTATTCTCTTTCTTCTAGAAGTCCTTGCCTTGGTAATTTTCTAATATGTGTATAGTTCAATTATAAAATCCCCACCAAGACTCAGTGTGGAGTGTTTAATCCAAATGCAACAGATTATTAGGTTTAAGTTTTTCTTGTTTATATATGTATATGATGTACATGTATGTATGTCTATCAGCAATGTTTATTTAAAAGCCAAGATTATTCTGAAAAATAAGTGTTTGTATTCCTCATCCTTTTTCTCACTACATTTTTTTCTGCCACAATTGCTATGCATAATTTGACATATCTTGAGCAGATTTTAAAACATAGTTAAGGTTCACACTGGACAATTCCCTTAGGTTTTAAAGATATACACTGTACTGGGTGTCATGTGTAAAACAAATGCTTAAATAAGTTCATTAGAAATAAAATAAGTCACAAGGATGATCACTTTTAGGCAGAACTGCATCAAGCACTGCTTCCATTAAAGACAGATGGCTTTTGGTGTTTTAGAACGTGATGTACACAGAAGAAAAGAGAGTCATTTCTATTGCAATTGTGTCTTGTGTTCAAAAGCAGAAATTGGTGGTCATTATACTTTTGTGAAACTACTTACAAATGCTGCTCGCCGGGAAAGTAGTTCTACCTGCACTCTCTGTGAACAGAACCCTTAGTTTTTGTTCTTTCAAACTGTCTCAAGTCTCCATCTGCTAGCTTATAGAACACATGATGGAAGACAATGTGCCCGTTGGTGACAACCTCTGCAGCCAGAGATGCCATCTCTAAGGATGCGTCTGCCTTACAGGCCTGGGAAACCATCCAGACGGGCAAAAGACAATATAGGATTTGCTTGTCAGGCTGCTGTAAGAGCAAATGACAGGAACAGTTTCTCTTATTCCTTCACTAGGCCAGTATGAATACATGGTCATTAGCAGACTGATGTGTAACGCCTTGCAGGTGCCCCTTTGAAATAGGGAATATTAAGTCTTTGTAGAATACGCAGCCGCTAGCTAATTACTATTTAGCACCACGGTTCTTGTCTTGGTCTTGTGTATTGCCTTGTGCTTTGTGGTTTCCTTCCTTTTGGCCTCCTGAGTTTGGCAGAGGTTTACATCCGCCATCTCCTTGTGTGTTTACAACCATTTTTCTGGAATGGTTTATTTTGTAGCCCTCGCAGAGCCTCCGACATTGTGGGCATTCTTTCGGTTACATTCTCCCCACCTCCTCCCTCCACTCCTTATTTCCATATTAGTCTCAGTGATATCGTGCCAACATTTTAGTTGCCTGGGAAACTTCCTGGAGATACTTTTCCAAACTATATTATCTTGGCAGAAAGAATTCCATGTTGGAAGACTGGTTTGCTTCTTTCAGGAAAAATGTTAGATGCCCACAGGAAATACTATGACTGTGTGAAAGTGTTCTGATAGGGACATTTTTTCTTGCCGTGGTAGAGAAGCTAGAGAGGTTAGGTACAGAGAAATGTACAATTCCTCAGTGATTAATCCTTCTGGCTTATGCTTTCCCGACGCAGTCTGGGCATCAAACCAAGTGGGATGATTTCTGAGCACTGCAAAGTTATTCAGCTCCAGATAGTTCTCAGGGGCTTTCTGGTAAAGATGTCATTTCCAGAATGAAGTAGGACCAGCTTAACTTATCACCATTTATGATGTCCTGATAGGGAGTAGGTCCTATGGGAACTGATGACAGATTAGTTCTTGATGAGAAACAAACAAACAAATAACTAATTAGGACAAGTAGCTGAGGAAAGTCTAGTGGCTAGTGGGAGGCAGCAGTGCGAGCAGGTAGTTAGTGGTTTAACGTTCTTTAAAGGAAAGGAGAGACAGCACACACACATATATATATATATGCACACACACACATACACGCATACACACACATACACACACACGCACATACACGCATACACACACACACACAGAGTTTCTATCAAAGGTTCATATTAGCTGTTTGCATGCTTGAAGGTCAAGGACATTATTGAGTTCCAGGTAACTAGAGTAGCAGTGTGTTACTGTATCATTTCCATGCCCAAATGTTTTTACACATGTCTTCTCTCTGCTCCCAGCCCCTGGAAACCTCCAACCAACTCTCTGACTTTAGGAATATGACTGATGCATTGTCTTATGTAAGTGGAGCAATGCAATGTTTAGTGTCGTATGGCTGGCCTTTTCCAGCTAGTGCGATAACCTGAGGTCTAGAATGTCACAGCATGTATTGAACTTCCTTTCTGAAGCTGAGAAAATGTGCAGAACAGCACCAAGAAGTCTGGAAGTCTGGGGCCAGCAAGATGGTTCAGCAGGGTTTAGGCAACACCATGTAAGTCTGCTGACCTGAAGTCAGTCCCCAGGAATCATATAAAGGTGGAAGCAGGGAACCAACTCCACAGTACTGTCCTCTGATCTCCACATGCACTCGGGTGTCACATATGTTCACATGCACACACACAAATAAATGCAATTTTGGAACTAAATGCACATAGCAAAAAAAAATCAAAATACACGGCAGGCTTTAATTGAGAAGTAAATCTTTCTCCTCTTACCCTCAGCTACCCAATTTCTCTTTCGAGAAACAAGAACTATAATTAACTTCTTGTGTGCCCTTCTATTTTTTTCTTGTGTTCCTGATTTATGAGCAAAGGGAAACTTAATCAGTAGGATCAGACTCATGGGCTGGTATACGCACACAGGTCAGTTACTTAACTCAAAGCAAAGAGCACACATAGCAGGTCAAAGTCTAGGTGACAAAACAGCAGTAAGGCTCTGAATCAGAAGGCAGGGCAGTTAGCTCTCAGTCAATGAACTGTCAGTGGCCGTACACATAAGGGAAGGCAGTAAACTCTGAGGCAGGCATATCTTCATCTCCCACAAGGCAGACCTTAGGAGAGCCAGTAAGGTGATGGTTATTTGTTTATGAACCTCTGGGTACACTCTGAGTCACAGGAGAGTTACTTTTCAGTTTTTCTAGAAATGTATGATGTGGGAGATTCACCTCTGTAAGCTGTGATACCATTGGAGAATAAAAAAACTGTCTTGGCCTATTGATAGGGCAGAACTTAGGTAGGCAGGGGATGGGGGAAGCTAAACTGAATGCTGGGAGAAGGAAGGCGGAGTTAGGGAGAAGCCACATAGCCCCACCAGAGACAGATGCCAGAACTTTACCTGATAAACCACAGCCTTGCAGTGATACACAGATTAATGGAGATGGGTTAAATTAAGATGTAAGAGTTAGCCAATAAGAAGCTAGAGCTAAAAGGCCAAGCAGTGATTTAATTAATAGTTTCTGTGTGATTATTTCAGAAGTTTGAGCAGCCAGGAACCAACAAGTGGCTCCTCCAACAAATGTCTTTGTGGTGAAACCAAATTCTTTCCCATGTCATTTGTCTGTGTCACTTTGAAGACAGCTGTCTCCACTATTTGCTAATGAGAAACACAAAGTTAGTGTTGTGCCCCTTTGATTGATGGACTAATTGTCTTTCTGAGCCCAACAGTTCTGCATCTGCGGACTGAACTAACTACAGATAGGGGTGTTTTTTTGTTTTTTAAAAAGTTTGTGCCTGTATTAAACATGAATTTTTTCCCATTCCACATTCGCTAAGCAACAGAGCATAACAACTACTTATATAGCACTTCTGTTAGACGGGGATCACAAGTTTTGAGAGATATTTCAAGTGCACACGGGGCTTTGCACAGGTTATATGCAAATGCGGTGCCACTTTAGAAAAAGGCCTGAGGGTGTACAGATTCTGGCATCAATGGGGTGACAGGCACAATCTTCCATGGGGGAAGGCAGCGACATTCTCAGCACATTTGACTGACAGGACATTTGCCATAGGCTATCATTCTTTTCTTCTTCAATTTACTTGGGGGAAAAATAACTTTTCATGGCCGGAGAGCTGGTCCAGCGAGTGAAGACCCTGCTGTATCATCATGAGGCCCAGAGCACTCACAGAAAAGCTGGTTGTGACCTTATGGCTCTGTTACCCTGCAGCCGCTGGGCACAGATAGGTCACAGCCAGTCTAGCCTAAATGACAAGCTCCAGGAAAGACCCTGCCTGAAGCAAACAAGGTGGAGAATAACAAAGTAAGATATTCCGTGTTGACCTCTGGCCTTTCCATGTGCATGCACAGGCAAGCATATCCACACGTGTGTATTTATACAGATGCATATACTACACAAATGAACATGGGCATTTGTATATACTTTTGTGACATAGTTATTACTTTCCAAACATGAAATGATAGTATTCTACCCTCTACTGCCGTGCCATTGCAGTCTGTCTTTATGGGAAGGACCTGGCTCACAAGGATTTTTGGCTCACCCATGGCTTTTTGTCAGTCTCTCTTAGAAACATTGTCTGCATCAACACTTTAACGCTGGAGTCAACCCTTTGAGTTCTTGGGCGTCTTCTCTATTTCCACCATCTGCAAATGTTCAAGAGTTGCGTCTGGACATGACAACTTCAATAAGTTAAGAAGTGAACTTTAGCCTAACAGAATAATGGCGATCCTGGCTCTTGGGTGATTTTATGGAGAACTATAACCCTTGGCTTTCTGTTTGGGGCACACCAAATCCCAATACTATATTGTTCTTTGTGGGAGAGCAAGAAGGTAATTCTAAGTCTTAGTAAGGCCATAAGAATACATCAGTCTTGTAACCTCTGCTAGATCTGCAAATATATAAGTATACACCTGTGATAAGGTGTATCGGAAAGCACAGAAGGAGCCCAAGGAGTCTCAAGAAAACACAACCAGAGGGAGAATCTCTATACATGTTTAAGGCTGTGTGTGTGTGTGTGTGTGTGTGTGTGGTGTGTGGTGTATGTATATGGTGTGTGTGTATGTGTGTGGTGTGTGGTGTGTGTGCTGTGTGTGTGTAGTGTATAAAATTAACTCTGTTTAATACACATTGATGCCAATTTGTCATGTACTAGATGCTCTGTTTATTCTCAGATAAAGACGTTTCACAGCACATAGGTAGGGGTACGAGCATGCACTTTTCATGAGATTGTAGACATGTCTCCAAGGTGTTGTAGCATCTCAAAGGAAAAGAGTAATCAACTGGCATGGCATTGAAGGGAAACATGGGCAAAGCATATTAGTGGTAGAAGTAGGAGAATCAGGCTCAAAACTGTGAAACTCAGGATACAGTGACAGCAGGGAGATGGAAAGTCACGTTAGTGCAAGAAGGCAGCTCCCCCTTTAAAGGAGCAACTAACTAATCTGAGGCTTGGCTTGTAGTAATCTCTCCATCACTCGAGTAGGGATGACAATAGGAGAAAGGGACTGCAGAGGAGCCACCCAGGCTATCCCCAGATGGGGCAGTGTACTGGGTGTGAAATGCTGACTCTCGGCGTTCTTCCTACACTGGAGCCCTCCCTCAGCAGCAAATACACACAAGGGACCTGTGACCTCAACAGAGAGCTGTTATGTGGACAAAGCTGGAAAACTAGTTCAAATCCAGGGCCTACTTTGAGGACACTTGCAGCATGAAAGATACTTGCCATATTTCTAATATACATTTTCACGTGATAGGAAGCAGTAAGCAGTGGTCATCTGGATTGTGAACCCATTCCTAAATCTTCCCCCAACCACACACAAACGAGAATTCTGGGATTGCAGTTATGTGCTCACTACAAGAAAGCAGGTGTTTGATTCCCTTCATTTAGAACCAAAGGACAGAAATGGTCCAGAGCTGTTATCAATTTATTTTAGGCACTTCTAACCTAAATGTCAGCCTACATTCTAAACAGAGGAATTTCTCAGAGAAATCAGAAATTTGTGCTAATCTCTTCCAAATTTGCAACATACAGATTTTCATTTACATTTTTCAGATCTCCTTGGAAATTATCTTAAACTGTAGTCAAAAATTATAAACTGCAAATCCTATTTCATCTCACACAAAACAAGATCATGATCGTATTAACTTAGAACCACTCTTCCAGATTTGTTCAAAGAATGATGTAGATTGGCCTAAGGTATCTGGTCCTCCTTTCTGCAGAAGGTCTTTCGCCATAGCCATGTGCATGAATGACAGTGGGAAGAGCCCCTCTAGTAGCCTGCCACAGAAATCCAGCCTATTTCAAAAGATATGATTTCACAATGCGTAGTATGAAGACTCAAAAGCAAAGCAAAGCAAAACAAAACAGAGAGGCGGCGGGCACACTGCACAGAGAAGCTCGGCCATAACCCCAGGGCTGTGAGCAGGTGAAGGACACAAGTAGATCATGGATGCTTACGACTAGGCAGTCTTAGTTGAGTCAGGAACTTCAAGTTCACTGAGTGACCCTGTTTCAAGAAAAAAAGGGTGAAGGTGATCAAAGAAAGAAACTTGCCGCCAACCTCTGACCTCCATTCCCACACATACGCACACTAACAAGTATAGACACCACACACAATAGGGAGTTTTTACAAAGTAAAGTGAGCATGGTCGGTCTCCAGCTGCTGAATGGTAACCTGTCTTTCTCTCCCACTCTTTTCTCCCCTCAGCTGTTTTTGGTTTTGTTTTCGTGTGTGTGAAAAGTGGGGGGAAAATGGATAAAATGAGGGCTAGAGGAGATTAACCTAAAAGTTCAAACAATAGTAATAATAAAAAAAACTTATGTTCACAAATCCATAAGACTCCTGTCCTTTCTCCATGGGTGTGGATGAGCTTGGCCCACCCCTCACTGGGGCAGAGTGGGAGCTGGCCCTGATGGCGGGGGGCTGGTTAACTGGCCCTACCTTTCATGGGCCACTGTATAGAGAGAGGTCCGGTGGAGGGCCAGGCTGATCAACTCAGCTACCGCCCAGGCCCAGGTCCAGGGCCTTAAGTTGGCCCACCCCAACATCTACCCCTTCTATGACCTGCTGGAGCACAAGAAGGGACTGGTCCTGTGGAAACCATAGCCACAGGATCTCCATGACTTGGGACGATGGCAGGATATCCGAGATGAAACTCTGTGAGGGTCCCAGGACTGATGGTTAGGAGAAGCCAGAGATCTTGAACCAGACCAACAACTCATTATGATGAACATTTGCACGTAAAGCTGTTTAGACAAAAGGGTGTGCTCCATGACACACCACAGCACCAAATACGTCATGGAGAGGCAGGAAAGACGGAGGAGCAGAGTGGTCTAAGTGTACTGACAAGTTGTTATGAGAGGAGGCTGCGATTGATGGAGGAGCAGGTCATTGCCAGAGCATTGGCGAGATGTACCTTTTTGTTTTTTAATCTTAATTTTTATTTTTATTTAATTTTTACTTTGGGAGGACTGGGAAATGAGTGAGATTGGGGTACATGATGTGAAGTTCCCAACATAATAAGTAAAAATTATGCTAAAGAAGTAAGAAGTCATATATAGCTGAATTGGATCAATTTATCTATAACATATATCCATGTTTCAAAAATATTATATTGCATACAGATATATATCTATACATGCAATTTTTGGTTTACATTTTTTAAATTACAATTTATTTTATATGTAAAACAACAGCAACACAAACCCATAAGACAAGATTGGTTCCTGTCTCTTGTCTCGTTAATACACTTCTCTGTGGAGTAGACGTAGCCATCCTCTCAGAACGGCATCCTATTCAACTGCATTCTTCTTTTTGCTTTAGAAAAAGAACTTGCGTGAGCACACTGTGATAATGGAATCATTAAAATGGTCACATTTGCTAGCATCAGAAAGCCCGGACTGATGAATTCAAACAACTGAAAATAGGCTAATTTACTGTATTCTACTTGAGAGCGAGTGGGAGATGAAGCGAACGGGACCAGATAACAACCTTAGGCTTTTGAAAACTGTCATATGATACAGGAAGAAATGGAGAAATGATGTTCTATACTAAGACCCACTCAAAATGCAGGGATATAATAATGTCATTATTACAACAAAGCACTCCTCTCTCAGATCGTACCAGAGCTTCACTGGGGACTACCCTGCTGTGATAGGTTTCCTATAAGTGGCTCGCCGGAGCAGCTGTGCTCAGTCTTTTTGGACTACAGCTCTTTGTAGAGGACATTTAAATATGTAACCTTCCCACAGGAATGTCCAGATGTTGACAAGTTCCAAACACTTCGTTTCCGCGCGCAGAGGACAGGCACCTGCCATTCCCAACACAGGCAGCCAGCTCCACACCTTTCCTCCCGCCCAGAAAGGCTGTGAGTTTACATGGAGTTATGCTTCGGGGAGGAACTTTGAATCCATTCTTTTAATATTGTTATTATTAATAATAAAAAACATTTCTCAATGGTAATTGCAGTTCCCATCAGTTACGGATATGCCATCAAATAGCAGGAGGGGAGGTGAAAGAGAAAGATGTTTTATCAGAAATGGGATGAAAGAAGTGGGAAGCGAAACAAGAGCGAAAGGAGAATGAATTCGAAAGCCATGTGTCCTGTTACAGCACCAGATCATCTGAGGTCCTGACACTAGCGGCTGTGGTTTGGAAATGGGAAGCAAAGCAAGGTGAAAGGGCAGTCTGGGGTGAAGCCTGCATACCCCAGGACTTCTTATGAATATGAAAAAGCCAAAGGGATTTTTTCTTTCTTTCTTTTTTGAGACTAGTTATTTACCTTGTAGTCAAGACTGGCCCTCAGCGTATAGTCTCCCTGCCTTGGTCTCTCGTGTTGGGGTTGCAGGCATCTTTGACAACCAGTCTAAGCTGCTTAAATACTTTCCTAGGCTCACTGAGAAAACAGTTCCCACGTACTGTCTTAGTACCAAATACCTTCATGTACTGTAAACATGTTCATTTCCTAAGAGTTCACCCTTTCAAAGAAGAGCAGCTGTTCCAAAAGACTTTCATCTCACAGTTATTAACAGCACACACCATTGAGTAATTTGGTAGGAATTTCAACATTAGGAAAGGGGTATGCGTCACAATTCTGACAGGAAACAGCACATTCGTGGGCTTGAGAGTGATGGTTTAGTAAGGAGATTCTTATTGTTGTAAGAGCAAGATCTAGAGAAAATAATGAGTGTGATAAAGCCCCTGGTTTTAGTTCTGCTGGGTAGTATCTCAGTCCCTAGTTGTGTGGGGTCAGGGCGTGTGAACCTTTATGTGGCTTCTCCCCGGGGGACAGGAACAAACCTTTATTCATTCCAAATGAGGCACAAAACACGGACCAAATATTTCACTCAAATTCAGTTTGGCAAACTAAGCCGTTTATTGGGGCTACTTACAGGAGCACACAGGAGGGGTTCCTTGTGGAAGCATGGGTGACTTAAAGGCAGAAGACTACCGAAAGGCCTGCCCAGATGGCATGAGTGACAGACAGTCCAGGAGAGCTGAACCCCAAGAGCTGAGTGATCAGCAGGAAGATTCCCAGAAATGCACCTCCCGTCCCATCATTCATTTCTGCTTTTATAACCTTAGACTGGGCCCATGTGTGTCCTGTAACATTTTGAGAGTCTTGAACTTGTGAGCCTCCTCCCTCCAGGAGGGAACATTTCAGTTCAGAGAAAATAACCACACAAAGCCAATGGGAGCTGTGATGTTCGAAGAGTGGTGACTGGTGGGACCTGGGGCTGAAGGTAGATGAGGGTGAGACCAGCCAATCCCAGCTAGACAAGGAGGTGGCAGGAGACGGCAGAGGGAGCACGAAATTCAATAGCTAGTGAAGCTCCTTCAGCTAAGCCCAGCCAGAAGCCAGCGGGAACAGGAAGGGGGGCAGTGAAGGCCACAGAGCCAGGGCAAGGTGGGAAAAGGAAAACACAGATCAGAAAGGTTAATTGGCAAATGATCTGCCTTTAGCATTTCTGCCCTGCTCACCCCACCCTCCTCCTGCCCCTTCCTTCATCCCTCTGTGATCATTGACGACAGGTAAAGAGGAAGAATTGGGAAGCTACATTTCCTGAATTTTTCAACACTCACCATTATGATTTGCGGTTACTTCCTCTATGGAAGGGTTAAAAAAAAATCACCCCCTCCCCCAGACTGTTGGCAGGAGTAAGAGGCAATCTTATATAGTCTGAATAAAAATTGAACCCCCCTCCAAACTGCTAATACGATGCAGACGTAAGTATATATTATAATTTGGTTTCTGCAGGCAAAAGGCCAGGGAGAGCTACAAATTGTTCCTGTGCTTCCACTCCACTTAATTGCACGAGGACCTATAATCTGCAGGACTCAAGAGCTATGCTTCCCACTTACACAGGACTGGCATTCTCCGCTCCTCTGCTCTGAAGAGGCTTGCAGCAAAGCTCCAATGGCAAAGAATAGCAGCTTGAAACTAACAAGTCCCCAAAGAGTTCGTCTCGCTATAAGGATAAAGTGATTTATTCTGACGTCTTGACAGTCTGTACAGATGCCTCGGGGAGATGCCTGGGAGCAAGCCTTACCTCTTCTTCAGGACTTGTGGCTCTCCGTGTGTTGTTCATGATGCCTGAGGGAGCCTAGGACTGCTCAGGTGCTCTTATCCTGCTCTGACAGCCCTCCTTCAAATTCTGCTAAAGTTTATTACACAGTTGACACGTATTTTCTTAGCACAATGTTTATTTGGATATAATCTGTGGGCAGGAGAAAGGTTCTACATCCAAACATGCCAAGGAAAGACTAGATTAAGCAAACATAAATAGAAATGGTTTTCCTATTACTAAACCTTATATCCTTTCTGTGTTGGTGTGATTTCTGCAAGGGTGCCAATTAGTGCCAATATTTCAGGTTTCCTTGCCCATGGCATACCCTTATGCCAGGATATCATGCTCTAAGACTAATGGGCTCCTGAGGGTCTTGTTTCCTGGTTTTGTTTTGTCAGGCTGACACAGGCTAGACTAGTCATCAGGGAAGAAAAAACCTCAATAGGATTGGCCTGTGGGTTATTTTCTTGATTGGTAACTGACGTGGGAGGACCCAGCCTTGGGTGGGTGCTACCCCGGGGAAGGTGGTCCTCGATTGTATAAGAAGCAGGTTGAGCAAGCCACTAGGAGCAAGTCGGTAACCAGCATTCTTCCATGGCCTCTGCATCAGCTCCCATCTCCAGATTCCTGCCTTGAGTGATCCTGACTTCCCTTCATGAGGAACTGCAAGCTTCAAGGTAAATTAAACTTCTCCCCCCTCAAGTTGCTTTGGTCATGGTGTTTTTCAAAGTAATAGAAAACAAGCCAACATATGGATGTTTTGGGGAATATATTTTTTAATAGTAGTTCTCTGAATTCCCATTCCTTAGCAATGATACCACCAATACTGCTAGTCTCAACTTAATGGTAAGAAAATAATTTTAGGAATGTCCATAGGCTCATTGAAACCTCCGTGGGTGTAGAGTCAAGAGAACTAAGTTTATTTTGATAGATTGCTGCTGGCTATGCAGCATTGAGCAACTTGACCTGACTTCTTTGGGTTAAGTTTCCTCATTCCTAGGAGAAAAGAAGGGCAATGATCCTGATCTCATGATTGATAAAATTTCAAAAGTAACTTGTTGGTTTTACAACAGATTAAACGTGCACCTGTGATCTGGTGTGGTCCTTCTGGTCAAAGTATTAGCTCAAAGCAAGGCATATATCATGCAAGAGCGTTCATAGCATCTTGATTTGTTTAATAGTTACCTTTCTCACTGATATGACAAGAAGCAACATAAAGGAGAAGGAGTTTATTTTGGCCCATGGTTTGAAGGTGCAGTTCATCATGGCGGGGAAGATGTGCTGGAAGGCACGGCTCAGAGCTACAGCAATGGAAGTTTTCTCATATCTGAGCCCGTCAGGAAGCAAAGAGAGATGTTTGTCTGGATTTCTCCTTTCCTGTTATAAGCCCATGGGATGGCACCACCCACTGTTTGAGGATCTGAAAACCTCATTAATGACACACCCAGAGTTGTGTCTCCTAGGTGACCCCAAATCCAGTCAAGTTGACAAGGACAATTAACCGTCACAGTTCATAGTAGCCCCAAATGGAAAAACCTCAGTTGTCTGTCAACTGAAAAATATATAGATCAATAAAGAATTGAAATGGAGTTCTACTCAGTAATACAAAAAAATAAGCTGTTCATATATAATAAAACAAATACAGCTAAACAAATGTGGCAGACAAATAAGCCAGACAAAAATCATGCATGCTTATATAATTCTGCTTGAATAAAGGTCTAAACAAGCAAACTAATCCATAGTAACAATGAAAGTGTGATGCCTGTGTACCAAGAAGAAGGCAGCAAGAGGAAATAGAAGAAAGCAATTGCAACAAAAGGGACCTGAGGACACTTTAGGGAATGTTGAGACTTTCTACTGTACTTATTGTATTACGCTTTCGGGAGAATGTATATCTTTATTTTTCATATTTGACATTTTAAATATGTGTAGTGTAAGTATAGAGGTGTTTTGTTTCTCTACTGTTGGTCAATTTTTTTACCACTGTGACAAATACCTAACAAAAACTATATACAGGGAAAGGGTCTCAATCCACGGACTGCTGGCTCCATTGTTTCCAGGCCTGTGCAGAGACAAAAGTCACAGGTGAGAACGCAGGAGAGCATAACTGCGCACCTAACAGTGGCCAGTGTTATGGAATAATCTTCTGTGCACTGTGAAGATGCATTGCTCTCGTTGTTTGATACAGAACTAATAGCCAATAGCTAGGCAAGAAGAGCCTAGGCGGGACTTGCAGACAGGGATTTAGAGGGCATGGCAAGGAAGGAGGATGGGGGTCGCCAGGAGACACAGAGGAAGCTGGAGATGAACTTGCCTTTCTGTAAAAAGGTACTGAGCCACACAGTAGTACATAAATAAAAAAAAAATACGGGTTAAGATGTAAGTGCCAGTTAGTTACAAGCCTAAGCTATCAGTTGTGCATTTATAATTAATAATGATGCTCTGTGTGGTTGTTTGGGAGTTTGTTGGCAGGACAGAATATTCTGCCTACAGGCAAAGCAGCAGAGAGGGAGAGAGAGAGAGAGAGAGAGAGAGAGGAAAAGAACAGGGCAAATGTAGGCCCCAAAGAACCTCCCCACCCAACATACACAGTGACCTACTTATCCCAGCTAGGTCACACCTCCTCAAGTTTCTAGAACTTTCCCAATAGCTCCATCAGGTGGTGACAAGGCTTCAACACAAGAGCCACTGCACTTCCATATTTACACCTTGACAATGTCTTTTCCAACACTCTGGATGGTCAGTTTTTAGCCTGTCGAATAGATGTGGAAAAATAGCTCATTCTAATTTGAATTTCTATTTCCCTGCATGTAAATTAAGTATTTTAAGCACCTCTTCTTTTTGCCATCAATGTAACTTATTTGATGAACATGTGTTCCCATCTTTGGTGCCTACTTTTCCTGTTAAATTTTGGGAGGTTTTCAGATATTCTTGATGTGAGTCATGTGTAAGACACATGCTTTTCACAAATATATTCTCCCAGCCCATCCTGAAGCTACAAAAGTTGATCTTAGTTTTCTTTTAAAAGTCATGTTTTGAGATTTCACACATGCATTTATTATCCAGTTTGCATTGAGTTTTGCATATGGAATGCAGAGTGGATCAAAGTTTACTTATTCAGTTTTCCAGAGCTAGTTGTTGGAAAGCTCTGGTTTCTCCAAGTAATGGACCTTCTGCTTTGCCAAGAGCAAGTGATCCATCTAAGCTAGAGGCTATTTCGGGACTCTTCATTCCTTTCCACCAACCTGGTTGCCTTTGTCTCGACTCCAGCAGATGTTCTCTGCAGCCTTGTAAACCGGGAAGTCGGGTTTGTTTACTCTTCAGAACCTCTCTCTTCTCACTATTCCAACTGTTGCACATCCTCAACACATCGTCTGCATTTAAGATTCATCTCAGCCATGTCTGTAAGAACCCCTGTGGGAATTTTGTTGATAACATTTAAGTGGTAGACCAATAAGTTTTTGCTAACTTATCAATATAGAGTCTTCAAATCTGTTTCTATTGTGTGGAAATTTGAGGAGTATTTGTATTAGTTCTTCTTAGAAAATGTTATAAAATTCGTGCTGAAACCATCTGGTTCTGGGCTTTTTTTTTTTTTTTTGGTTGGGAGACTTTTGATGACTGTTTTTATATCCTTAGCAGTTATAGATCAATTTAATTTGCTTTCTGGTCTTGATTCAGTTTTGGCAAGTGATATTTATCTAGAAAATTGTCCATTTCCTTTAAGTTCTCTAATTTTGTGGAATACAGGTTTTGAAGTATGACCTAATGATTCTCTAGATTTTCTCCATGTCTGTTGTTATGTCTTCTTTTCATCTGCTATTTTGTTATCCAAATTGACAAGTAATTCTACTAAACTTCATATGAAAAAAACATAAAATCCAGGATAGCCAAAACAATCCTGTACAATAAAGGAATTTCTGGGGGCATCACAATCCCTGACTTCAAACTCTACTATAAAGCTGCAGTAATGAAAAACAGCCTATTATTGGCATAAAAACGGACAGAAGGACCAATGGAATTGACTCGAAGACCCAGATATCAATCTACACACCTACGAGCACTTGATTTCTGACAAAGAAGCAAAAAGTATAAAATGGAAAAAAGAAAGCACATTCAACAAATGGTACTGGCATAACTGGACATCAACATGCAGAAGAATGAAAATAGATCCATATCTATTGCCATGCACAAAACTCAAGTCCAGATGGATCAAAGACCTCAATACAAAATGTAGTGGCATTTGATTTGTATTTTAATAAAGAAAGATTGCCTGGGGATTGGAAAAGTAAAACCATCACACTGGCCAGACTTACAAACCAGGCAACAATGACACATCCCTTTAATCCCTGTAGCCACACTAGCTTGCAGTAGAACCCAGGTAGTAGTGGTGCACACCTTTAATTCCAGAACTAGAGAGGATTATAAAACGGGGGGAGACAGTTCTCATGCTCAGTCGTTCTGAGATTCCTGGAGGAAGGATCACCATTATCTGTACTGAATCAGTGGCTGGCTCGTTTGCTTTTCCTGACCTTTAGGTTGAACCACAATTTCACAATTTCTCTCTCTGAGTTTTTATTAATCATGCTTCAATAAAATCCAACACACTGAACCTCATAGAAGAGAAAGTAGAAAGTACACTTGACTGCATTGGCACAGGAGAACACTTCTAAATGTAAGTCCAGCAGCACAGACACTGAGAGCAACAATTAATAAATGGGACCTCTTTTTTTTTTTTTTTTTTTTTTGGTTTTTCGAGACAGGGTTTCTCTGTGGCTTTGGAGCCTGCGCTGGAACTAGCTCTTGTAGACCAGGCT
>JAQHUG010000090.1:3718639-3730476 GCA_028555095.1 Dicrostonyx torquatus | reverse complement strand
TGTCCTGGAACTAGCTCTTGTAGACCAGGCTGATCTCGAACTCACAGAGATCCACCTGCCTCTGCCTCCCGAGTCCTGGGATTAAAGGCGTGTGCCACCACCAACCTGGCTTGTTTTGCGTCTTTAACTGAATGTAGTTTAAAAGGAATAAAGTTCTAGTTATTATGATACACGGAATGGTGTGAGCCATTTTTCGTGTATCCTTGTGTGACCAGGCTAAGGAACAGTAGGTGAAGACGATTCTAATTGTTTTGGAAGCAAAGCCAAACCAGTAACTCCAGGGACAGCTGTAGGAAAGACATGTTACAGACAGGACTAAGTTATGGTGAAGTTCGTCTCAAGGAACCTGGCGTTAAAGGCCAGGAATCAAGCGTTGCCCACTTCTCCAGCACCTTGGCTGCTCACCCGTGCTTCCAGACCTGGCGCCCTCCCTGTTTGCATTTGCAAAGGGGAGGAACGCAGGCTGATGGTGGCGGGAGGAGGGTGGCTCATTGAGAAACTCTTCCCTAGAGTAAGATTGGGAAGATGTAGAAAACAGAATATCTGAAGCTGGCCCGGGAAGAAGCTTCCAGAACATTGTTCGTGCAGCCCAGGGTGTCTCAGCTGTATGCATCTGCATGGGAGGCTGGGGATGGGACAGATGCCTAGAGCAACATGAAATGGCCTAGTCTTGTTCTCTATGCAGATGTCTTCCGAAGGCAGCTGGATAGGCAGTGTCTACATGGATTTTAGTCACTGGATTGTTGGGTTCCTGGAGTAGGAGGGTTCTTCTGTATTTCTGTGTTTTGATTGGTTAAATAAAAAGGATGCCTGGCCTGTAAGATAGGACACAGCCTTAGGTGGGCGAAGTAGACAGAATGGAAGGCGGTGAGAGAAAAAGGAAGTGGGCCAGTCGCCATGAGGCTCCCGCCGCAGATGGACGTACCTTAGAACCGTCCAGTAAGTTACCACCTCATGGTGACATACAGACTTTTATAATGGGTTAGTTTAGATGTGAGAGCTAGCCAAGAAAAGGCTGGAGATAATGGGCCAGGCAGAGTTTAAATGAATATAATTCTCATGTGGTTATTTTGGGCATAAGCAAGCAAGCAGCGGCTGAGTGGACCGGAGGCTGGGAGCTGGGTGCCAAGAACACAACCTACACCTCTCCCGCCACTTACAACAGGTTCCAGCATCAAGTGAGTACAAGGACCACTGAACAATTGCCAATATCAGAGTTTCTAGGTGGCTGTGACTTAAAGAAGCCAGGACTGAAAGCAAGCAAACTGGAACAACTGGAAATATCTCTTCTTCCATGCACTCTGGCCACAGCTTTGAGACAAACGCCTCTGCATAAGTATGCTAGTGACAGCTTCCAAGCTGAATTCATATCTCTGAAAATGTTTTGTTGTCTCCCATTAGCTGTGGTCTGGCACAGGGAAAATGCCTCACCATGGAAAGGACCAAGACAGGGTTTTCTCGAGCTATTCGGCGTCTATCATTAATTGCCACATAGTGGAATTGCGTTTGGCACTGGAGAAAATAATGACAAGCTGGAGTGTCTATCTTCAGGGGCTAACAGGCCAGGCACCCACCATTAACTAGCATGAGGACTGAAGGGAACTTGTCAACGGAGACAGTAATTACCCTGAAGCATCCATAATAACTCCTGGGCATTTGGTAGAGATACCACTGGGTTAAAAATAGGTACTAGACAGTCTAGGAGAATAAAGGATGGGGTGAAAAGAGGAAGAAAATCGAAGGGGATAGAGAGCTGTTATCGCAGAGTTGGCTCGTGCCTGTGAGGGCTGTTTATAAACACGGAATTCTGACTTCACCCTCCACAGCAGCTCTTCCCTGGAGCACCCAGACTGTCATGTCTCACCGAGAGAGAAAAGAAAGGAGGCAATTTGTGCAGAACCCTGCAAGCGGCTAGCATTCGTTTGGGTGTCTCGTCCTTATCTATTACAGTGCCATGAGCAATGCGGGGGCGGAAGTACTAACAGTGACATTGACCCACCGGGACCCAGAGTCGAAGCACAGGGCTGCCAGACAGACAATAACAAGGCTTCAAGGGCACACCAGACCATCGGCGTCAGCATGGCAAAGAGGACAACATCCACAAACGCCTAACAGAATTGGACTCAGTGTAGGGAATACGAATCAGGACCCAAAAGACAAAAAAGTCTCCACAAGTTACACGGCTGCTTCCTCCCAGCACCAGGTGTCATTTTGGGCAGGGAGTCCTCACAAAAGCCAGGGAATAGGGTATGGAGGGGCATGAAAATGGAACAGACGGACACATTCTCATAGTTTTGTTAGACTCTTGCTCTTACCTCACACTTAGAAGTTTCTTAGGAGGAACATTCGTTTGTATCGCAGAGATTGATTGTTACACAGTTAACTCACAGGCAGACTACATTTCCCAGAATTCCTTGGGACAGGTATAAACATGCAAATAGACTCTGCCCAATAAAATGCAGGTGGAAGTGGTAGATTCACTCCCAGTCAAGGTCTGTACAGACCTCCCGTTCATGACCCTTCATGATCTCTCCGAAGGTGTTAGAAGGTGTTACTAAAGATGGAATGGCCCAAGATGGAGGTGAAATGGATCCTAGGGGACTTAAAGGAGCTACTAGTCAATCAGGAGCAAGAGTCCAGAGGTCTGAGGCTATGCTTCAGTTCCCTATTCCTGCAGAGTGGTTCCAAATTTTAGCATTCTAAAACAATGTGTTGTAATCTCTATCAGAACTCCAGATTGACTTGGATGACTCTAACACAGGATGAATCTAACAAGAGTTGCAGCCAGATGTGAGTGTACTTCTTTGAATTCTTAATTCTATTCACGTCCCACATCTTCTGAACGGGATCCCAGATCCCAGATCACTGACCAGCTCCTGAGAAGTACGTGAAAAATTCATAGACCTGGAGGAGATGGTTTAATCAGTCAAACGCTTGCTGCAGAAGCTGGAGGACCCGAGTTTGCGTCTTCATACACGTGTGCACGTTCTTGCATCTCAGGATAGGGCGGATGGAGGTAGGAGGAGTCCTAGATCTTCTGGACAGACAGCTGAATTAGTGAGGTCCTAACAAGGTGGCATATGTCTGAGTAACATCTAAAGTCACCCCCTGTCCTCCACAACACACACAAATATGCAAAGAATTCATGTCCTGGATCCTCCCTGTCTCTAGGTCATCAAATTCACGTGGATTAGAAGAATCTAGAGCTCTACCTTTCCCATGGCTGCTTGCTGAGTTTTGTTCTAATCCCCTGACTACACACAGGGGAGTCAGGCCCTTTGAAGACCTGACAGGTCAAGTCAGAATAACGGCACACCCGGAAGCCACAGCCACATAGCTCCTCTTTTGGATGGTATTCCCCAGGGTGGGCCCTGGGAATCACCTGATTTTCTTCTCCATCTGCTCTGATGCACTGAGCTAGGGTCTTTAGTCTGAATTGTCACTAGGGATGATTTTTTTAGTCATTCACTCAACCTTCTGGATACATAGGCTGAGCATCCACTGTGATCTTTTCATCAAACTGAATAGGGTCCGGTGTCCCCCCCCCCCGTTTTATACATAGGCTGAGCATTCCCTCTGATCTTTCCATCTCACTGCCTGGGGCGGGTGCGGTCCCCCAGATTTATACAAAGGCTGAACAAACCTTTGATCTTTCCATCTCACTTCCTGGGGCGGGTGTGGCCCCCCAGTTTTATCCCCTCTGACCTTTCCATCTCACTGCCTGGGGCGGGTGTGGCCCTCCAGTTTTGTTTGCTCACAGGCATGACTTGGATTTCATACCTTTTCTGCTAGAAAGTTTCATACAACACAGACTTAAAATTGATTTCCAAATATATTAATTCCCTGGGATTTCTTTTTCTTCTTGAAATATTAACATCCCTTGTCTGCTTTGTCCAACCCTGTGTTTCACCACAAACTCACAGGAATTGCTGCCTTAGGAGTCATCAGGAACTTCAGGAGGCACTGAGTCTACTCAGCAACCCCATGCAAAGAGGATACAATGGACACTCTTTACCTGGGAGAGGATTGATTCTCATCCTCAAGACCTCTAGAGAGTACGTGTGACAGAGCAGACTGCCCTGGTGCCAGACCATAGTCTGCTATGCAGAGACAGAGTAACTGATAAACCCACATTGTTTTAAACCTAGGATCCTAATATTAGAATTCACCATCACATTTTGCCTCTTTAGTTTTGGTCACCCCTTCTGCAGGAACTCAGCTCTCTGACTTTACCTTCTTATAGTTCCTGTTTTCTGTACCTCCTCTGGGCTTTCTGTTACAGTGGTTCAGCTTCTTGTCTGGATATATTCTTAAACTCTCTGTGCTTCATTTTTGTCCTCCTTCTATAAAGTGAGAGCAAACAAATAATAAAACTGGATTTGCATCAAGCTCTCCAGAGAGGAGGAGAAGCTGGGGGATGCGAAGGGTCCTGTGCATGCTCTGGCTTTGCTATGACCTGGCTATCTTAGCAGGCTTCTGGACATTATTTTCCTCATCTGCAAATAGAGTTAGCATAAACAGCAGAACACCTACATCGTTAGACTAGCGTTGGAGGCACACCAGTCTTCTTCCAGTTATTCGAAGCAGCTCTGCTTTCTTTAGGGCTCTTGGGAATGCAATCCCCTTACCCTGGAGCATATGCTCCTCCCTCTTTCCTTACTTTAGCCAAAGCCTTTTCTTTCTGTATCCATTCAGGTGCAACTTTTTAAATAACTAGGTTATTCATTAAGTCGAGACCTAAAATGCTCAGGAGGATAATTCAAAATTCCTTAGTAATCAACTGTCTATAGACTGGATACAATTATCACAAGCCCAGCACAAGACGGGTTGAGGACACTTGCTGCATTTCCTACCCATGTAGGTGACTGACTGATGAACTGTTGAGCTGAGCCCAAGATAGGCTCAGTCAAGAATGGCAGCTTGGAAGATGAGGAATGAAGGTCGGGAGGCAGACAGGCAGGGTCAAATGAACATAGTTTTCAAAGATACTCTCATTGTGACCTACTTCTTCTAACTATGCTCTAGATCCTAAAGTTTTTATCACCTCCTAATTGTGCCCAAGCCTTTTGCACATGATAGTATAAAACCATTGGCTCTTAGGGAAGCTGGTTGTGCAGCTATAGAAAACCGAAATGGGTTGGCTGGCAGAGGCCAACAGGAATCCATGCCGCATCAAAACAAGTGAAGTTTAGCAAGTATTACAGATTTAAATATTAGTCCACCCAAAATTTCAGGTGTAAGCCAATATATGTCAGTTCTGTCAGAGACTAAATTTTTGTCTGTTCTTTATTTTGTTACCAAATTAAAAATACAGAAAAGACCTGAATTTGAATGATTACAACAGTTTAGAAAAAGAAATGAAATCAGTTGGATGCCATCACTTCAGGAATTATTTCCTTTATGTTCAGTAAAAAAAGGCTCTACAGAATCAGGCCATTCTCATGAATTCTTGTGTGGATGGATCTTTCCCACACTGCAGAAGTCCCAAGTAGGCAAAACTTACTGCATGCATTACTTTAGAAGACTTATAAGCTCAAGGAATCTATATTAACTTTTAAAATATCCATCATAAGATCCATTATGGTATTAGATGCTGTAAAAAAAAAACCTCTTTGAATGCCTAAGTTAATTTTGAAGAGCTCTTATTAATCCCTGATAATTATGACATATCTGCACTTAAGATAATAAAGAATTTACCTTATAATAGTTAATATCTTTTTTTAGAGAGCAATTTTTCTCTTAATAATCTTGAGCCCTGGGCTTGTGAGATTTAGTACTAAGTACTGTATTGCATCATCTCCACTCCACTCCCCCCCACACTCCCCCCCACACTCCCTGCTCTCTTTAGTGTTGCTCATATGCGCATGCGTTTAAGGATGACAGCTTGGGATTAGATAACCTTTTGTGAGGCATATCAAGAAGACTGTGTCTCCCTTTCTCATCAGTCATTAATTGCTTGTGGCTCTTCAACAAGGGATGGGACCTTGTGAGATTTTTGTCCCACTCTGGAGTATCAGCTACAGGTGTCACTGTGCAGGTCTTGGTTATGGAAATATGTCCATATTGGTGCAACTCCTTGGGATATATAGAAGACACTATCTCATACCAGATGTCCGGCTCTTACAGTCTTTCCATCCCTTCTTCCATGATGTCCCATGAACCTTAGGTGTTAAGGATTATATTGTATATATATATCAACTGGGAATGGGCATCCTCAGCTGGCAGTTCACTTTTCTGTGGGTATAAGGTTAGGCGTTTAGAATACAGTTGGGAAATATACTAGTTTAGAAACATGGCAATAGCATATTCTCCTGTAGAGTCCATGACCTTACCGATAAGTCATAGACTGCTGGATAGGTTTACAGCACCAGACATGAATTCTCTCTTACTATTTTTATCATATTCTTTATTGATTCTTTGGGAATTTTACATCATGCACCACAATCCTCCTCATCTCCTAGCCCCTCTGTGTCTGCCCCTCACCCTTGTAGTGTCACCCCCACAAGGGAAAACTCAAAAAGAAATAATAAAAATAAGATAAATAAATAAAAATAAAATACGTAAAAATACAAATGGTATCAATATCAGTTAAAAACAAACAAGCAAATAAACAAAAACAAACAAAATGGAAAAACACTCCTCTGCCTTTGCTGCCTCTCCATCACCTCTTTCTTCCCCTTAGTGGCATTGGAAGCTGCAGGGTACCATGCAGTCTATCCTTTTATAGATAAAAGGTTTTATAGATACAGGTTCACTTGCAAAGATTCGTTAAACAATGTGCTGTTGGTCAGGTTCAAGGCCTCGAGCTTCTGGTAAACCATCAATACTGGACTCTCACTAAAATTCCTACTGTTGTCCCGAGTCATTGAGATCCTGCAGCTATGTTCCCGCAGGACAAGCTGCTTAATGCACTCCAGCAGCTGACACTGGAGTTTTGGTAGGTAGATTATAGATCTTAGAGGAATTATTAGTATTTCAAGTGCTCTAATTTCAGTTGAATTATTTATATATGTATACACATATGTTTTATATATTCCATGTGTATTTTTTAAAGTAAAAACATGAGTTAATATTTCCCCATGGATTTTCAAACATCTTTAGTGTTCTTTATCTCTTTCCCCACCCCCCTCAATATTGCCCTCTTCCCCTTCCCCATTTGAAAACCTTCCATTTTCGTTCCTCCTTCATAGCACCTGTATCCTATTAGACTCCTCTAATAGGATGTTTCTCCTTTCTGCACGTGAGCCTTTTTAACTTTCCTGGTTTCTGTGGCTATTCCATGTTCTATACTCACATCTAAAGATTCAGAGCCAGAACACATAAAGAAGAGAGAACATGCAATGCTTGTCTTTCTGGGTCTGTGTTGCATCACTCAGTGTAGTTTTCCAGTTCCATCCATTTACTCGTGACATCCACAATCTCATCTTTTTCTCTAGAGTTGACTAGAATTCTATTGTGTCTATGCACCATACCCATGCACCAGTTGAAGGATGTTTAGGTTGTGTCTGTTTTCTTTTTTTTTCTTTTTTTTTTTAGACTTAGAGAGATGTTTATTTATTTTATTTTGTGACATATTGTCTCATTGATTTGTCATTTATGTTGGTTGTGTCCGTTTTCTAGCTATTGCGAATAGGATGGTAGTGTGAACACGGCTGAGCAAGCATCTGTGTAGCAGAAGGCACAGTCTCTTGGGTGTGTACCAAGGATGTGTGCACAGATATTTTAAAATATATTTTATTTTAAGTCAGACTGATGGAGTGATTGCAGCATCTCGCTTCATTAATGTGGCTCTTGCGACCCATTAAAGGAACCAAAGACTTGACTTCCATACCATTGAAATATTCAATAAGCCTTTCTTGTTCAAGGTATTGTTTCTTTTAGCATATCTTTCACCCTGGCTTCATTGAAAACTTGTCAGCAATTTTCAGAACCTAAACAATAAACCACAAATTCTTTTAAAAGCCATACATTCAGGCTTCATTCATCTTTTCAGATCTTGTATTCTCCTTTAAAATGTTTTTTACTTAATGCACATGAATATTTTGCTTTCGTGTATGTATGTGCTCCATGTGCATGCCTATTGTCCGTGTAGTACAGAATGAGATGTTGTGTCCCTGGAATTGGGGTTAAAGGTGCTTGTGAGTCATCATGTGGGTGTTGGGAATCAAACTAGTTATCTCTGCAAGAGAGGCAACTGCTATTAACTGCTGAGCCATCTCCCCTATCCCAACAGATCTTGTATTTTAATAACACATTCATATTCTTATGGCTTTTCAGAGTATGGTTCCTGGACCCACCAGCACCAAGAATAGCTGAGAACTTGTTAGAGATGCATCTTCTCCACCTTTTCCAAGTACTACTTTCTGTGAGAAACCTTGGTGGTACAGGCAGGTGAGAGGACCTAAGATCTCAAGGTGATTCGGAGTTTCTGAGCCACTCCTAATTGTAGTAGCAGGTTGTGTTCCCAGCACCTGAGGGGGAACACGGCCGTTTGTTCCCAGCGCCTGCCTCCTGGCCGCAGCCACATTGCTAGCTTATGCCTAAATAACCACACAAAAATTGTATTCATTCAAATACTGCCTGGCCCCTTAGTTTTAACCTCTTATACATATTAGTCTAGCCCATATTTAGAAATCTGTGTGTCACCACGAGGTGGTGGCTTACCGAGGAAGATTCTAACCTACATTCATCTTGGGCCAGAGGATCATGGCGTCTCCCTCACTTCCTTCTTTCTCACCGCCTTCCATTCTGTCTACTCTGCTCACCTAAGGGCTGTGTCCTCTCCTATAGGCCAGGCAGTCCTTTATTCAACCAATGAAAGTAACCCAAATACAGAAGAACCATCCTACACCACCTAATCTAAGTTACTTGTGTCAATCCTCTCTTGGATGTCTGGAGTTGCCTCTTGAATTTATTCTGACAGCCCTACTTGTCCATAATTAACCCCACGTTTAACCAATTCATATCCTAAGCTGTTGGAGGAGAGAGCTGCTTGTTCTTCCCAGCCACCTGGATAGCTTACACCCAAAATAATCACACAGAAACTGTATTAATTAAATCACTGCTTGGCTCATTAGCTCTAGCTTCTTATTGGCTAACTCTTATATTAATTTAACCCATTTCTATTAAGCTGTGTATTGCCATGTGGGAGTGGCTTACCCACAAAGATTCATCATGTCTGACTCGGTCAGCTCCGTGGTGTCTCCCCCTCTGCCTTCCTTCTTTCAGCATTCAGTTTAGTTTCCCCCACCTAGCTCTGTTCCCCTAAATCTCTGCTATAGGCCCAAAGCAGTTTCTTTATTAACCAATGAAAGCAACACATAGACAGAGCCTCCTACTCCAAACTTCATCCCGGTTGCGACCTTCGTCACACCCCTCTTTCCAGTCACGATAACAATCTTTCTCCCAGCTTGGGTCTGAGGTGGAAGAGCAACTCATCTGCACAGCCAGCGTCCTTTGTGCTCACAAAGCAGACCGTGACCAGATTATACTGATTTGGGTAGATCTAGTTCATCCTTTAAAAGGCAGTTGGAAAACTTAGCAAAATAAATCCCTATTCCCTTCAAACTTGCCAGAGCTCCATGTGGTCAGTCCACTCCCAAGTCATCAATGAAGCTAAGAACACACTGTAGACAGAAACTCAACCATAAAGTGTAAGCCCTGAATCAAGTGTCAGCCAGAGAAATGAAGAGGAGTGACCATCAGTTAAGCTCCCAGGTAAACACCATATATAAAAGCATATTTATGTATGTGACATATATGTATATATAATAGCTAATAGATACTGAGGCTGGGCTGTAGCAGCAAAGGATGGACAGGAATGGGGGAGACAGAGTCCATCTGTATTCATCGGGGGCTTAGGACCTAGTGTCAGTCTTCTCATAGGCCCTGCCCAGTCTTAGAGTGTTAGGCAGATCTCTGAGAGCATTTTTCCTTCCTTTCAAACCTTTTTTGTCAGAAAACCAGGAGGGAGTGACAGGTTCAATTAAGTCTTCTACAAAGCCTGTGAGAAGGAACCATGGGAAGGCAAGGTTTCATTTTCCTCCTCCTTCCTTATTTCAGAGAGAATTCTGCACTGTGTTGTAATGGGAGACTCCTTCTTTGTGTTCAAGTGCTGCCCAATTCACTAGAAAACAGGGAGGGAAATGCTTTCCTGTCTGTAACTTGATGAGGGGATTCATTAAAAATGCTGTTATAGAATTAATAAAGTAATGAGTGATTACTATCATTTTCCTCCTAATAGTTGGTTAATGAGGATGAAAGCAATCATTTTATAATGCATTTTCATGTAATTGGTGGCCAAGTATATTCAAGAGAGTAATAAATGTACTAGCTTGCAATGAATTTCTTTGGGGAAAAAGAAGAGAGAAAGATTAGGAGGACTCTGGAGAGCTTTATCCTTTAGGCTATAAGAGAAAAATGTCCCCCATCAGTCAGGGCATCTAATTCCAGGATCTAACACAGAAAGGAGAATGCTCTTCCTGAAAGAGGCATTTGTCTTTTGAGTTCTGTTCTTGGAATGAGTTTATAGTGTTGCTGCAAATTCCCAAGCTACATGCAGTGACAGGAAAAACATGCTTATTTTCTTCCTTTGCCATTTTCAGCGATATAGGCTCAATGAAAAAACAACCATATTTAAAATTATGCTACTTTTCTTTGATGTACAAAAGGAAGTCATTTTCTCTAAATCAAATGCAAAACTCACTGCAGTTGAGGGTGGGGGGTGGGGATGAGGTCTTAGTCTTGACTAAGAAAGTGTTTTAGTCTTTTACCCAAAGGCTCCTGAGGAGAGTATTTGCATGTTTGATCAGATCTGTCAGTACTTACTCAGATCCTTCTAGGAAATTCTGAAGGCTCGATCATTTCTAGCTCCCAGGAAAAGATCTCAAATATGTCCAAATGTTTGGACCATTTCCAAGTTTCTATTTAGTTGTTATTCACTGTATTCCACTTTGGTTTGTGTGGTCTTAGGGTTCTCATTCAATGACATCCTCTAGTCTGTGAAGTTTCCTGCTATGAAAGCAGAGCATTCTGCCTGTGCAAAATCTCATCAAATCCAAGTGTGAAGTGTCGATGGCATTAATCATGGGTGACAGAACACTGTTGACACCAAGCTAAACTCTCTTGTCTTTAAGGGGAAACTCTGACGGGTATGAAGGGATGAGGAACTTTCTACCTTCCAAAGGTTCACTAACTTGAGTCTACAAAAGCAAGCTGACAGTAGAAAGCTCAACGGCAGAAAAGGCAGACTCACACGTTAACACACTGGACTCACAGACTGTAGAATGCAACAAAGGGCCGTGTGTTAAACCTTAAAAACCTGACTCATAATTTAGTGGCAATGTGAGGTCATGGGGATCTTTAGAAACTAGTGAATGATTTCTGCAGGAATGAATTAGCCATAAAAAGAGACGACTTGGCACAAAGGTCACCCAGGCTCTGAGTGCGGCACCAACTCTAGTCTTCCTGTGGCTTTTCTGAAGGATTTGGACATTGGTGGACAGAGGGACTTCATCAGAAACCAGATGACAAGAGACCGTGGGAAGCCAGAGATTTTAGGTCTAAAGCCTGGGGCAGAAGTCCCAACAGATTTGGCTCAGTCTCTCCTCCCCCAATATTCCAGTCAAAGAGATGGAAATGATGAACTGCAAAGAGTAGAGGAGAAAAAGGGGGCAGTGAACCCAAATTAATTTCAAAGTGTTGACATGAGCTTTAGTTCCAAACAGAAAAGTTTGGGTAGCCCAGAGCTATTGCGCCCAAGGTGCATGGGGGCAACTAAAACCTGAGAGAGTTTAAAAAGAAATTCTAGACACACACACACACACACACACACACAC
>JAQHUG010000090.1:3684919-3696169 GCA_028555095.1 Dicrostonyx torquatus | reverse complement strand
CTCTCTTCCCAGAACTTCCTTTCTGTCTACTCTGCCCACCTAAGGGCTGACCTATCTTACAAGCCAGGCGGAGTCTTTATTTAACCAATCAAAGCACAGAAATACAGGTGGATAGACGGGGAAAAGAGAACAGTATGCTGGGAAGAAGACTGGGTCAGGGAGAGCCCGCCATGAAGCCGCCAGGGTCAGACATGCTGAATCTTCCCGATAAGCCCACTCCCTCGTGGTGACTTACAGACTAATAAAAATGGGTTGAAATAAGATGTGAGAATTAGCCAATAGAGGCTAGAACTAATGGCAAGGCAGTGTGTTAAATGAATCCAGTTTGTGTGTGATTATTCCGGGTATAAGTCAGGGCCAAAAGCAGGCCGGCGGCTGGGAGCTAGGCGGCGGCGGGACACAGCCACCCCTCATACAACAAAAGATAAAGTAGATATAAATATTGTAACTGTAATTCTTGTTTGATAACTGTTTTGTTTCTGTGTGATTAGTTTGGATCTGAGCTGCTGCAAGGTCAGAAAACAAATGAGTAACCCCCTACAATATAACATGAATGTGGAAAAGAATAGGAACTACTTTTGGGTAAACATTTTAAAGAATATCTCAATAAACATTATTCTCCATGATTATAATCTCTAGCATGATTTCACATCATTAAAAACTCTTGTGTGTTATTAACTGAATATTCATATTATTGACATTACCTTTCTTTTCCCCAAAACATTATTATACATATAAGATAACTATCATATCTAATTTTATATTTATATCCAGATAATTTATATATAAACACAAATACAATATATAATCTTACAGAATATAAATATATCACATCATTATATATAGCATATGTAACATATAAAATATATAAATACAATGTATATATATATATATATATATATTTGAACTTACTTTAGTTGTTTATGAGATAATGACTTTGTCATTTCTATCATTTCTAGATAGGAGTCCTCAGAGTGGTTTGGTTCCACTTTATATAAGGTTTGATGATTTAAGTCTTCTGTGTATTTTGACTGCCAGTTTTTGAGTGTGGGTTCCTGTGGCCTTACACATGAAGCTTTATGGATTCCTACTATGCCATCAAAAGTTTGTTGATTTTCTTCTGTCACCTTAAAGAGATTTAAAATACATGTATTTAAAATTGTGATAACAATAAGTGTATATTTTGGTTCCTATATTTTCAAGTCAATGATTCTGGATGTTTACATATGTGAAAAAAGATAGTCTTAAAATATTTATCAACAATATTGTCTATTTTGATCCGAATTAAAAATGTAACTAAACCAGATCTAGGCTTATACGTATATATCTGTGTCTGTGGTGTTGAGCTCTGAGTCACTGGTGCTAAGTCCTATATTACTGACCTACAGACTCAGCCCTACATCACTCTCATATTATTGCCATGGAATTGGATACTTTTGAAAAAATACAGAACGGGTTAAAAATATGAACAGGGAATAAATTGAAACCGTTTTCTGAGTATGTTATTCTCTGCACCTAGACCATAAAATCCTAAGTGCTTCAGAAAGGCTGACGTGACGGCCGTAAAGGCCACTGGAGAGAAATGGTGCAGAAGCCGGAGCGAGGGGAACTGCAGAAGCCGGAGCGAGGGGAACTGCAGTTGCATGGGAGCTATACAAACACTGGCACAGGAATGGCTGAGAAGCATCACCTCCGGGAGGAGCTGATAACTGAGCTGGGATCAAAATGAACTGAAGCATTTCCTTAGAGAGTGATCAAGTCACCGCAATGTGACCTGGTCTCTCTGTCTTCCACACAGCCCTCACAGTGAACAGGACATGGTTTCAAATGTGTAAATTAGAGTTGGCTTCATCCATGGTTGTTTGATAGGGCTGAGTGCAAATGAGAATAATTTTGAGTGGGAGGATTATTAGTTTTAGAAACTGTCGTTTTAAATATTCCTTCCGCAAATGATGAAACCTAGGAAAACCTTGAACTTGCTCCTAACGAACAGAATGTGGCAGAAGCGATGCCCTGTGACCTCCAGTAGTTTATAAGTGTTTCACATTTGTCTCATCATCCTTCTGTAAGGACATCAGTCTACAGGGAAAGCCTAGGTGCTCCCAAATGAGGGTTCCACCATCCTACTGCAAATGGAGCTCCTGCCAGAACCTACTGCCAGCTCCCAGAGCCATCAGTGTTAGGGATAACACTCCAGGGGACTCCAGCTTCCCTCCAACGTGTCCTACCCAACATCATTGGAGAAGAGAGGACCTGCCCCAGATTTTCTCAAACTGGAGATTGATAAACAAAGTGAATATTGTTTAATCTGCTAAATTCTGCATAATTGAAACAAATTGGCAAATGGTGGATCTGAAAAGATCACGAAATTTCTTTTCTTTTAAAGAGGCCTGTAACTAAGAGTAATGTACTAACAGCAATGTTAACAGGAAGCAGCAGAAAGCCGCCAGTCACTAGAGCTCTCGAGGAAAAAGATTTCTTGTCATTTGTCATAGATGGAGGCTTAATATGACTTCAATCAAAGAAATTCTTACAAATGCTAAATTCCTCTTAATAAATATATCAGTATTGTTTGTCACACTGAATATTGTCTCAAAAAATATAAATCACTGTTAATGAAAATGAATTGCATTCCTAAAAGAGATACTTTAATCATAGGCGTAGGTGGAAAGATTGGTCTAAGAATTCCAGAGGGTGTGAGAAAGTACATCCATGACGTTGTGGATAGGAGAAGCAGAATTCACATTTTCGTGTTGGGTGTGATTTGAAGACTTTCAATATACTCTATTCTGAGCCATCAGTCCAAGTAAAAACCATGATGAAAGACAAAAATTACTTTATTTTGGCAATTGAAGTATTTGATAAAAGAAATTATGTTTATTACAAAAATGTGCAGCAATAAAGACATTGAACAAAACTGAAATCAATATACAACAGTAAGATCAATGAAGGTCATCTTTCTGTTCTTTTTGGTGTGGCAAGTGTACCGACGCCACAAAAAGTTTTCTTCTCAGCTTCCTTTAAATTCTAAACATCGAAATGAGATGATATATTTAGATACCAATCTTAGGATGCTGGAGGAAGACTCTAAGTCTACTATGAATAAGAGGCCTAACAAAACCACTTAAAATCAGAGCCAATCTTTTTCAAAGTTTATCAGGAATGATAGGAAACAAAACTAGTTTCCTAAGATTTAATTTCCAAATGCCTGTAAAGATATGTATCATAAGAAACATATCTAATGACTCAAATTAAGACATAGCTATTTGTTGAAAATGCACTCTCTAAGGATTTTTAAAATGTGTAAAATTGGTTTGCTTTCTTTGTTAACATAAAATTGTGAATTAATTTAACATGAGTAAGTTTACTAACTCAGTGTGCCACCCAAGTAAGAACAAATTATATCAGATTATCTGAAACCATAGAAAAACTTACAACATAACTTGCCTATTTTAGAAAGCTGGTCAAACTCTTAGCAAAGGGCTGTGACCTCAAGCTTGGGATCCAGGATTCTCCTCTGCTGTGTCCCCATCTATTGTCAAGACATCCAGCTCAAACCCTGGAGCAGGGCTCGTCATGCACATGTTCGGTGCAGAATTACAAGGCTCCATTTTCCCAAAGACCTTCCTCATGGCCATATTTTGTCTCTCTTGTCTGTCTTTAGACCTGTGAAGATCACAAAAGAAAACAAGCATCTCATTTTCCCATGAAAGATTCCAAAAGTGGCAAAAGAGTGAATAAATTTTCCTATTAAACAATGGATGAACACTGTAAATGTTTCAGAGAAGTAATGTGTATAGCTACCATTTAAAATTAAACTGCAAATAATTATAGTTCTGCACTCCAAAATAAAAAGAATATCAAACAATGCACGAGACAGGGAAATGACTGTTACTGGTGTGTGGTTTAGCAGATTAAACTGCTGCCTACTGGAATGGCTCTTCTGAAGGTTTTTGATGGTGTTATTGGGAACAGTTGTATCTGCCAAGAATCTGTGTGAGACGCTGTCTGTGATGACTTCCTGGATTGTAACAAGAGCTAAAAGGAAGTCAAGCAGTTTCTGAGACAGCTCATCCCATGCCATGTTGGACAGGGCCAAGCATTCTGTCTCCACCTATCCCTCCCAATGAATAAGGAACCATTTTAACCACTTTTCCATTATGCCTTTCTTCACTTTCATGTTAACCTTCTCCACATGAGTTCACAAAGCATAGAAAAACTTAGGAGGGTTGTTCCTCCAAACCCTGCAGTGGTAACACCAAGTAACACAGTTGAAAGTCAATTTACAAAGTGTTAGACTATGGCCACCAATGTAACATTAGTCCTCTATATCTTGGTGGTTATCATATTCAGTTAATAGTTAAACTTTAATTTTTAAATGCCTGGTTATTCTGTTCCACAACTTTAACAAATGTAACTATAAAAGGTATATCATGCAGATATGTGGGGGAAAGACACCATGCAATCCAAACTTGGAAAATAATAGTAACTATTTTTGAGCAAACATTTTAAAAGAATGCTCACTTACTAAGGTTGCTTTCCAAAGCTTTGTTCGTTAGCTTGATTTTGTGTATAAAATTTCATCATTGTCTTTCAGTAACAATGATTTTTCAGACACAAATTACTGACTTGCCTTAGTTGTTTGTGAGATGATATATTTGGTCATTTCTACCCTTTCTAGATAGGGATCTTCATATTGTTTTGATTCAGCTTTATATAAAACTTCATGAGTTCTTTCTTCTGAGTGTTTAGTTTACCAATATTGCAGATTGGTAAATTTTAATTTCCATGGACTTATGAATGAGGCTTTGTGGTTTCCTAGTATGTTATCAAAAGTTTCTTGATCTTCTTCAATTATCTAAAAGAAATTTAAATGTTATCTTTCCTTTTAATTGAGATAACAATAAATACTATGTGTTTCTTTTAGTGTTGGGTCAGTAGCTCTAAACATTTAAATATGTAAACAAAATAGGACACTCAAAATATTAAATACTAAACAATATTTACAGTCAGGTCAGCTATTTATTAAAACATATATAGTCAATACTGTCTCTACGTGATCTGAATACAAAACTGATATAGGTTTATCTGTGTATTTGTGTGTAGAATTGAGTGTCAAATAAGTCTGGTATACTGAAGATAAGTCCTCTAGTACTGACACACCTACTCAGCTCTAAATCATTCTCATGTTAGTGCCCACAGAATTAGATATATTGGAAAAGAAAGAGAATCAATTGAAAGTATTAGTAACGAATAATTTACATTAAAATCACCTTCAGGGTATGTTATCCTCTGGATCTAGATTATAAAATCACAAGTGCTTTAGGACGTTTCCCGCCAGATGTCTGGCGCTGGTTCAAGCACTGACATAAGCATATCGTGGCCATTGAAAAACTGATACAGAAGCTGAGGGGTGTGGACCTGTAGCCACACAGCAGCTATGCGAACACTGGCACAGGAATGGCTGAGAAGCATCACCTCCGGGAGGAGCTGATAACTGAGCTGGGATCAAAATGAACTAAAGCATTTCCTTAGAGAGTGAGCTCCTTCCATCCTGATCAAGTCACCGCACTGTGACCTGGTCTCACTGTCTTCCACACCAAGCCCTCATAGCAAGCAGGAAGTGGTTTTAAATGTGTAAATTAGAGTTGGTTTCATCCAAAAATAGCTGATTATTTGACAGGAGTTGTATGAAAATGACAGGGTATCCTGCACCATCTTAAGGAAGCAGGGGGAGGGCGGTAGGGTAGTGGGGGAGCGGGAGGGCCAGGAACAAGGGGACTAAATGTAAATTTTTCTTTTAACAATAAAAAAAGAAAAAAAATGAAAATGAGACTAACTTTCAATAGTTGAATAATATAACATTTCATGACATAATATTTTTGAGATATAATTTGAGAACTTGTCATGAGGAAATCAGAAAAGCATCACCTTTAATAATAGCCACAAATAACATAAAATATCTTGGGGTAACACTAACCAAAGAAGAGAAAGACCTATTTGACAAAAACTTTAAGTCTCTGAAGAAAGAAATTGAAGAAACCAGAAAACGGAAAGATGCTCTTGGATAGGTAGGATCAACATAGTAAAAATGGCAAGCCTACCAAAGTTAATCTATAGATTCAATGCAATCCCCATCAAAATCCGAACACAATTTTTCACAGATCTTGAAAGAACAATAATCAACTTCATATGGAAAAAAAAAGCCCAGGATAGCCAAAACAATCCTGTGCAATAAAGGAACTTCTGGAGGTATCACCATCCCTGACATCAAGCTCTATTACAGAGCTACAGTAATGAAAATTACTTGGTAATGGCGTAAAAATAGAGAGGTTGACCAATGGAATTGAATCAAAGACCCGATATTAATCCACACACCTATGAACACCCGATTTTTGATAAAGAAGCTAAAATTATACAATGGAAAAAAGAAAGTATCTTCAACAAATGGTGGCCTAACTGGATATCAACATGTAGAAGAATGAAAATAGATTCATATCTATCCCCACGCACAAAAATTAAGTCCAAATGGATTAAAGACCTTAATATAAATCTGACTACACTGAACCTGATAGAGGAGAAAGTAGGAAGTAGTCTTCAATGCATGGACACAGGAGACCACTTCCAAAATATAACCCCAGTAACACAGACACTGAGAGCAACAATAAATAAATGGGACCTCCTGAAATGAGCCAGTGTAGAAATTCACAGAATTTAGTCTCCTTTAAAGGAGTGTAATGTCATGTCCTTTCAATTCAAGTTCTTACAACTCTGTAAAAGTTTTTAATGTTTTAATAGAAAATAAAGACACATAGAATAATGGGAAAGAGGGATAAGTACAACTTCAAGCACAGTTGACAAATGACTATGCTTGTAGTCGTCATCCACCACTTCCAAATGCACACTCTTTCTGTGCAGTCTCCAGCCATGACCCCTGAGCCTTTGGAGGGAGGCATGCAATGTAAGTGCTCTTTTTAGGGCTGACTGTTTATTATTATAGAAGACTATTGCCAGTCTAGAATGTGAGTAGAAAGCACAATCACTAAATCTTATTTGGTACTTGCAAATAAAATAAACAGATATAGGAATTCTACAAATGACTAAGTTTCATTTTCCATATGCTAATTATTGTGCAGTTCAATCATGTCCTGATATCAAGCACATCCTTGTGGTATGGAGGCATTCATATAATGCCTGCTGCTTGGTTTTTGGAGAACAATTGTGTTTGGAGACAAAAGAGAAACATTTCTTGTTCTTTTTGTAGAAAACTGACAACTCTTTCGTTGATATCAAGTTGGTAATATTTTTAAAAGACCTCACTGTTTAGGCATTGAAAGGTTTATGTTCCGAAGTGACTTTTTTGGGTCCCCTAACTCCTGAAAAAGTACCTTATGTCTTGGTATGTCAATCAGATTATCCATTTCAAATTTCCTGGCATTTGAAACTTCAGAGAAACTATGTGCTCCATTTTCACACTCAGCTGATGTTTTTGTCCATCCAAAACATTTTTTGCATCTATAAGAATGAAAAGACTGAGTTAGTGACAGCTTCTAAAGAGTAAACATTTGCTGAAGTATACACACTATGATTCTCATTTGCTTCAAACTAACTTTATTGGAAAGCATTTAAAAATTATAACCTCCGGTAAATAATATGAAGGATATAATTAAGACACACACAACATATAAATAGGTCACATTGAGCCCAAATGATGAATGAGCAGATATAGGACTTTCTGTGTAAATCCCATGACCTGAATTCAGTACCTAGAATCTACAAAAAGAAGATTAGAACAGACATTATTACATTGTTCTCTGACATTCACACACACATACACACACACACACACATGCAACCCATGGATAATAAAAATACTTTTATAATATATATAGTATAGCATTTTATATATATTATATATATATATATGTAAAATACACATATACATGTACACACTCTCTCTCTGTGTACTGTCAGATGTCCTTATCTATGTGTTTATAACCAAGGAATCAAACAGATCTCAATGGAAATATTGGAAAATATTGAATATGTACCGAGGCAGATCTTATTTCCTTTCTTTAGTCACTGAATTTAGTACAATGATTTCTACTTTAAACTTGAATTATATATGATATTGAAACATGTTGCACTCCACAAACTGACAACAAAACCTCATTGCTGGAGAAAACACCCACACAGCACACTGAACAAGGAGAGGTCGACCTGGTGCCTATCTAGAACTTCACCCCTACTTTCTAGTGTCTTTTGAATGGGAAGGTACATTGCAGGCTACCAAAGAAAAACTGAAATACCAACTCAGTCACAAAATCTTTGATCTAAAATACTGTCCTGCCTTGCAAAATATGCTGGGACGTGATGAGAGTGAAGGCTTGGTCTGTATCTGGTGCTGCTGATGGAGAGACTACCGTTCCTGAGAACATGGGACCTGGCTTGACAGGTAGGTCCATGGGGAAGTGCTATAGGGCCATACCCTGATGCCACTTCTGGGTCTTTCTGCCTCCTGGTCTATAGAGATGTGAAAAGTGGGCAAGCTAGTGCTGCCATGGAAGACACTACCCTCCACCATGCCTTCTCTGCCAAGATGGGCACTATTGTTTCAGGTTATGTTAGAGAATAAAATCTGGCTCCCATAAGTTGCCTTCATCAGGCATTTGATTGGAAGCATAACAAAAAGTAATGTACATGGATTTGGGGTTCTGCCAGGTGTTCTCAAATCAATGCCCTCCTGGTGTCAAGGGATGGGTAAAATGGTATGTGAAAACTATTCCTTACCTACCACCATTGTTTTTTGCTAAGCAAAGAATGCTTTTAAAACCAAGTAAGAACAACAGGACATTTAGTATTTGTAAACGAAGGAGAGTTGTGTAACTGGAGACTGCTTGTTAATTTCCTCAGAAATTAATTACAACACTGCTTGGCCAATAGTTTGCCATATTCCTAGCTTAGCCCTTGCATCTTAAATTGATGTGGGATTCCTCTCTGTATGCTGTGAATATCTTTGGTTAGTAAAGAAGATGCTTTGGGCCTATTGCAGCACAGAATAGGGCAAGGTGGGAATTCCAAGCAGATAGAGGAGGAGAGAATGGGCGGAGCCAAAGGGATGCCATGTACTCCTCACAGAAAACAGGTGCTGGACATTGGACAGAACCTTACAGGAAGCCACAAGCATGTAGCAATACACAGATGAATAGAAATGGGTTAATTTAAGATGTAAGAGCTAGCTAAAAATATGCTTACGCTATTGGCTGAACACTATTGCACTTAATTCAGTTTGTGTGTGATGATTTCAGGTCTTGGCAGCTGGAAAATGAAAAAGCAGTCTCCGTCAACATTAAATTAACCCGTTTCTATTAATCTGTGTATTGCTACGGAGACTGTGGCCTTTGGGTCAAGATTCCGGCATGTCCTTCTCCTTTGGCAGCTACATAGTGTCTCTCTGACTCCAACTACTCACTCTCTATATCTCTGTTTGGATTTCCAACTTCCTAAGCCATTGGCAAAAACAGCTTTATTTGTTAGCCAATAAAAACAACCCATATACAGAAGAACATCTCACATCAGAGTTGTAAGGCCTTAACTTCAGTAATTATTTCAAGATAAAGTTGGAGACAGTGACAATGTGATCTGCACTTATTTTCCCCAATTAATATGGCATAGTACAACCATACCCTCCCTTAACTTAGGAAGGCTAAGGTCTCTCGGATGTCCCACAGGAGTGCAGGCTTCCTTTGTGTCCTGCCCATTTGAACCCCTTTTGAGATACTTCCATTTCTCTTTGAAGAGCTCCAAGCAGTTTCTTATCTGTTCTTCAAGAATAGCCAAATACTCCGGGCGGTGGTGGCGCACGCCTTTAATCCCAGCACTCGGGAGGCAGAGGCAGGCAGATCTCTGTGAGTTCGAGACCAGCCTGGTCTACAAGAGCTAGTTCCAGGACAGGCTCCAAAGCCACAGAGAAACCCTGTCTTGAAAAACCAAAAAAAAAAAAAAACCCCAAGAATAGGCAAATACTGAATTACGTAACCAGGGACTCCTACACAAAAACTGTTTTTTCTGAATTTGCCATGGTGCTATGTTTTTTCCAGACAAAAGAAAAGAAGCAGTGACTATGCCTGCTTTAGAAACAGCTGTCTACTGCTTCCTTTAAGAGAAAGGTCCAGTACACAGGACCTTAGTTCAAACACCCCAATCAAATGAATCAATACAAATGTATGTAGATCAGCAGACAGAAAGACAGACACATGCAACTTAGCAGCATATTGAAGACACCTAGAAAATGGAATGTATTTGATTTAGGTTGTGACTGAAAAACAGAGCAAGGACATAAAAGCAGAATCAAGTTACTTTTTGATGTTGTTGAAAGAGAGCAGAGATGAGCTATTTTATATTATAGGATTGGCTGCAGTACTGAAGGGAAGGATAATATTAAAAGAAGGAAAGAACAAAGCCTATTCTGAACAAAATTGCAGGGTTGATGAGTTAGCCGAATGTCAAGAGTTGACTGCTATCATTTTCCACACCTTAAAGAAGAATGTGGGCTCGCACAACTGGTTCAAAATTTTGTTTTGCATTTCTGAGGTAAAATTTAGACTGCAATAATTTCAGTAAGAAAATGCAAATGCTAAATGAACTCTTACTTTGATTTTTGTAAAGTGCAGTGAAAATAGAGAATGAATTTTGAAAACAGATATGAAATACTAAAATCTTACAGAATGTTCTTTTTAGCTAATTCCACACATTTCTACTTTGTTTGATCCAGCTCAGGTTTCAGACACACAACTAACTTGATGAGTTCTTTGTTGAAATCTTCATTGTCATCTGCAGACTTTAAAAAGGCAGGATGATAGTTTAGAAATAGAGAATGTATTCTTTCCAGGACCCATTCTTTCCCACAGGTTCCCCAAGCTAGGCAGATTCTCAACATTTCGCAAATACCCCACTGACAGACACGCAAATGAAAGCAGAGAGCTTTTCCTAAAACAACTCCAACTGAACTACCTTTCCATCCTTTTATATTGCTGGAATTCATATAACAAACAACATTTTTTAAAGATTTATTTATTTATTATGTATACAATTTTCCTTCCATGTATGCTTGCATGCCAGAAGAGGGCACCAGATCTCATTATAGATGGCTATGAGCCACCATGTGGTTGCTGGGAATTGAACTCAGGACCTCTGAAAGAGCAGTCAATGCTCTTAACCACTGAGCCATCTTTCCAACCCCAACAAATA
>JAQHUG010000090.1:3663676-3675447 GCA_028555095.1 Dicrostonyx torquatus | reverse complement strand
AGACAGGGTTTCTCTGTGGAGCCTGTCCTGGAACTAGCTCTTGTAGACCAGGTTGGTCTCGAACTCACAGAGATCCACCTGTCTCTGCCTCCCGAGTGCTGGGATTAAAGGCGTGCACCACCACCGCCCGGCTGAACTTCAGTGTGTGTTTGTGTGTGTGTGTGTGTGTGCGCTTAGAGTTCCTTTTAAAGCTCTCAGGTTTTACGGATGTAGTCGACCATGTTGAAGCACCAATTTGTAGTAGGAAGCCGCTTGTTCATTTCCTGGACACCCAGACTCCCAAAGTACAGAAGCTATTTAAATTAATGCTTGGCCAATCACTGAAGTGTATTGTTAGCTAGATCTTACATCTAGTATTAACCCATTTCCAGCATTTTGCACAAGGTTTGTAGCCTACCAGCAAAGTTCAGGCATGTAAGTCTCTGATGGCAGCTCCATGGCTTCTCTCTGACTCTGCCTCCTTTCTTCCAGCATTGTTTAGTTTTCCCCACCTAGCTCTACTCTACTCTACCACAGGCCTAAGACAGTTTCTTTATTAACCAATGGTATTCACAGCATATAGAGGGGAATCCCACATTATGTGTATGCACACATCTTATTTCAGTTGCCTAAGTCTGAAAGATATTTGAACATTCATCAATCAATATATAATTCCATAATTCCCTTTCTTTGGAAAATAAATTTAAAAAGGATGTTGAAATGATTTTGATAAAAGAAACAATGAAATGATGTTGGGATTAAACCACAAATCTGAGAGACTTGAACACAAGTCTCCTTTCTCTGTCTTACACTTGATCATACAGGAAGAACACCATGCTGAACCATGATGTTTTACATATCCCACGAGTTTCCTCCAAGACTTTCAAGTCTCAGTAACCAATGATGCTTCTGCAGCCATAGAAGCTCAGTTCACAAGGGCAAGACCTTAGCTGAGAGGAGACTAAACAGAACTGACGGAGCCTACCTATCATTATGTAAGGAGACCAGCTCATGGAAGCAATGACCCCACGGCACTGAAGGAGTTTCACAGTGGAGTATCATGGTGTCCATTCCCGTAAACAAATGCATGAATGGTGGGATTCTTCTCTTTTTGATAAATCTTAGGACCTTAGACATTTATAAATTAGCATCCAAGAATTACATAGACCAATGCATGCCAAGGTTGGGCTCTGAAGTCCTTGAAAAGCTAATGAACAAAAGTAAATTAGAGAACATTTTACAAACATGTAACACCAAGGAAGTCTGTTTTCTGCTACAGTCCCTTGGCCTAGCAGCTGTTTCTCCATTTTAACAGTTATTAATTCCTTTTTTACAATTCCAAAGAGAAAACCACATTTCTTGGGGAACAATGATGGATAGTGATTACTATCCTTAAGTCTCCAAAATTATTATAATTAACTCTACAAACTTACTGACAGGTCCAGACTCTAGAATAAATTCAGAAATGTTCAAAGTGTTAAATTTCTTAGAAGATTAAAAGATTTATAAAATTTAACAGTATTCAAACAGGCATCTGTACACTAATTTTCAGCAAATTTTTCTCAGAATGGACAAAATGTCAATAAATCATTGAATGAACAAAGTGAAATATTGTATATTTAAAACTTTGGTTTAGAACAACTGCAATCATTTTTATTAGCATATTACTATCAACATAGCTAATTATATGGATTTGATCAGCTTGTTTATAATTCAGAGAGCTTGTACTAGTGCTAACAATATGAACATAACAAACACTTTTATCGAGGGGCCACTGGCAGTGGGGCCAGGATTTATCCCTACTGCTTGTACTGGTTTTTTGTTTTTTTTGTTTTTTTTGGGGGGGAACCTATTCTCTTTGGGTAGATACCTGAACAAGATACCTTGTTCAGCCTAGATATAGTAGGGACGGCCTTGGACCCTCCCCAAAGCAATGTGCCTTACCCTCTCTGTGGAGTGGTTGGGGGTGTGTGGAGGAAATGGGAGAAGGGGAGAGAGTGGAAACTTGGATTGGTATGTATAATGAGAAAAGATATTTTGTTTTCTTTTTTAAAAAATTTAAAAAAGAAATTTGTAACATATGAAAATGAATGCCAAAGTTCACCTGCTGTTGTTTTTTCAAATTATAATCACGACTCAGTATATATAATTCCTATCTATAAGCATCTATAAAATGAATACAGGCAGTTGGGGAAGCATTCCACTAGTTAATTCTGGAGGTTCAGGGTGATGTACCATTATTATAACTATGTTTAATAAAAGGTGTCTCACTTTATGTACTTGTGTTAAGATAATTTTATTATCTTAGTACTATAAAAACAATCAGCAAAATGTGTAATATTATATAAAATATCTAAACAGATCAGCAGTACCTCAATTTTATAGGTATAGAATCAGATTTTAACAAGAATCATATGACATTGATATTTCAACATGGTCTCTGTTCACAACACAGACTGTCTGAGTCAATGTACAAAGTCTGTCCTATGTATTTAACAAAGATTTGATAAAGACAGGCAAATCCCAAAGAGTCCTTTGTGTTTAGAATCATGTGATGGTGCCTTCATACATCTAATTGGTAAATGTCATCTATTTAATAGAAGTGGTGAATAAACTCTTCCTATTAAACAAAGCAAGTGTTGTCAAAGGACAGGACTTAAGCATACACAACTAAGACTCCTCTGTTTTCAAAAGGAGGAAGATACTGCAACTCACAAGCTGAAACCAACTTTGCCCAGAACAAATGACAGTATCAATGAATTAGAATTATGTCAATGACAGACATTGCTTTGAAGGAAGAAGAAGCCAGGCAGAAAGTTAAGAGGCGACTTAACTGCTGACCCACGAGGCTGTATTTTGATTGGCTAGTGCACCACTTGGTAGTTATCAGATGTTTGGAAACAAGATGAAGATGATGTTCAGTTTTGAATACATGGAGACATTCAGAGTATCCTCTGTAATTTTCTTGGCCTATGTTCTCTGTTGAACAAAACAAAACACATCAAGTGAGTGCCATCAATTTCAATATTTACATACCAATGACTGAGCACCCTCGTGGATATCCTATCTTCTTTGTTCTTCTGTTAATATGCTGCTACTTTATACAGATCTGTTGGTAAGTTCATATATTTATGTAACATTAACTATTAAGCAATGTCAGTTCAAAGCTTATGTAGAAAGAAATGGAAATGTTTAACCAGTAATAATAAATGTTGGATTTTTATTTACACAAGGAATACTTTTAAGGGTCCTTAATTTTTAGAAGTAGATTTAATATTGTATGAGGAACTTGTATTCAAACAAAATTTTAGTATATCCCTTGGACAGACACTAGATTCTGTGAATTTCAGAGAATTTAATGATTTTTAAAGTGTACAATCTCAGCATAAATGAATAAGCTTAGATACAAAGTTTTAAAACACCACTGAAATATTCAAATTCATAGTGCTCTATTGTCAGCATCATAAAAGCATATGAATAATGTACATTTTCTAAATTATAAGGCATAATCATTATGTTCTCACAAGGTAAAATATTAATAGAAACATAGTTATCCTTCTTTCATGAATAAAATATATTCAGAAAGTTATTGTCCACATTGCTGCATTTCTGACACACTTATTTATATCCGTTACAGACAAGTCAGCTTTGGAGTGTCTTTATTGATTAGTTAGTGGATCTTCTCATTGATTAACTATGGGGGTGTCTTCATTCATCAGCTATCATGTCTAGAAAAGTAGTCATCTCTACTTTGGAGGTCCTTTGTAACATTCATTTTTTTCTACTGTACATTATTGTCCCAAATGCAAATAAATTTGCAAGTTTGAAAACAAAAAGGTAGTAAAAGCAGATGGAGAGAAGAATTACTCTACATGAGTTAGTAAGAAAGAGTCACCACCAGCTTGGGAATCCTAGAGAGAAAATTGTTAACACATGATAAATGGTTTACAGCTACCTAGTTACTAAATGTTTACATGTATTATAGTCTCATGCGCACTAGATGTAGATAAATACAATGTGGTTCAAGAAAGACTGTTAATACCCATAAATAATAGAGGATAATATATTTAGATGAAAGTTCAAAATAAATGATGCATGCTTGATTTTGGGAATGTTTCCAAAATACTCATGACTCAAAAGTACCAATGTTCATTCAGTATAACATGAACTGTTAATCAATGAATGTACAAACCTAGAATGTTGGTGACTACACTCTGCTCATTATGCAAAACAGCAGTCCAAATGTGGATGGAAACAAATTAAACTCACTGATATACTGAAGTTTACTGAGATTGGTGCTATGTTTCACATGCTCTGTACTGACACAATTAGTCCAGGAATCTAATTTCAATGTTCAACTTCTAAAGTACTAGGAATTTAGGAAGGACAAAGAGGCCAGCTAAGAATATAAGAGTCATTTGTAAAACACAAACACTGTGTAGGAAGGCCGTTTTTATAATGCTCAAACACAAACACTAGCAAGTGGAGGAGGAGGAAGGACAAACCAAGAGAATAAGAGAAAAATTCAGAAGAGGAAGCATATAAGCCGCAGGAGGGGGAGTCTCTGGTGTAGGGGAATTTCAGAGGGGATTCTATAGCAAGTAATTTGGATTTGTGTTTTAGAGTCTCATCTGCAGCAAATATTTCATGATTGTTTGTTGACTGAGTTTTCTGTCCCACCAGGTCCCCATAGTCATTAAGTTCCGTAGAAATCACACAGAGCTCCACATTAGTTATAAACTGATTGGCCTAGAAGCTCAGACTTCTTATTAACTCTTATAACTTATATTAGCCCATTATTCTTGTCTATGTTAGCCACATGGCTCAGTACCTTTTTCAGTGAGGCAGTTACATCTTGCTTCTTCTTTGGCTGGGCCAGGACGTGGACCAAACTTTTCTCTTCCCAGAATTATCCTGTTCTCATTGCCCCGCATCTACTTCCTGTCTGGTTCTTCTGCCTAAGCTTCCTGCCTGGCTACTGATCAATCAGCGTTTATTTAAAATATAATTGACAGAATACAGACAATTGTCCAACCCCAATTGTTAATTATATAGAGAAAGAAGATCTTAGTGAGAAAAGGTCACATGTTCAAGATCATTCCACAATATATTTCATGCTAAATTCTTATAAAATATTATATGAACTGCAGCAATGGACCCAATCCTGTGACATTATAGCCATGAAAGTCAACAGGAAACTTAAATAGAATAAATGTTGAATGAAGATAATCACTGTCTCAGCTGGAGACCTTGATGGAACACATGAGCCTATGGGATACATCTCACATTCAATCCTTTAACTCCCTTAACAATTTCTGTTATTCTGTGGACTCCACAATTCTCTCATCATCCACTGCTGTGGGAGCACATTCTGTATGTGTGTGTGTGTTTACATATGACATGTGTATGTGTGCTTTTATGTGAGAGTATACATACATGTGTGTTTGTGTGCCCATCTGATATATCAAAAGAGTCATCCAACTTGTTTTTTGAGACAAGATCTTCTGTTGGTGTGAGCTCACAGCGTAGGCAAAACTGTCTGGGCAGTGTCCTTCAAACTCAACAGTCTCTCCCTCCCTTAAGCTGCAGTTCCAAGGACTGGAAATCATGTTTCTTTTCTGCAGGGGTTCATTTGGTCAAACTCCAATCTGCATGCTTGCATCAAGTGTTTACAGAGGAAGTTTCTTCACTGACCACAGGACTTTTGTGTGAATGAGAATATAAGAAATCATATGAAGCTCATTCTGCTAGACACATAAGGAACTGGTGGTGAGGAGACCAGAGTGACTCCCCCTACTTTCCTTCCTTGAGTCAAACCCTCGGGTATAAAATCATCTCTTGGCACACTCTTCATTCCTTCCATTTTCCAGATCGGTTTTTCTTTCTGTCCTTAGATTAGAATTATGCTTCATTTTCTTTATCCCTGACTCAGCCACTGTGTAAGAAATATATAACTAGGATTATCACATCAATAACAGAGAGCTAATGTGCAAATTCTAAAAGGAAACTAAGAATTGCTCTCATTCATCTCTTTGAAACTGTCTGGCTGTCTAGAAACATGCCCGGAACCAAAGCAGTCTTCAACCTCTCTTTGGTTCTGTTATGTCTCAAACCATGATCAATTGTGCTTTTGTGCAGAACTTTTGATATCTGATCCTCAGCCAAATGCATAGTTAACCAGAATCCTCTTGATAAACCATGGGAAATCCAGAGTCCCAGAGCAGTCTAATATCAATGTTAAGTCTGTCATGAGACCCAAGAGGTGATCCATCAAAATTAAAAGTTTTTCCCTGATCTAGTCCTAAATTATATTACACCAATTCTTTGTCAAGTTTGATTTTTTTTTCTCTCATCCAAATGTTCACAATATTAAAAGCACAGAAGAATAAAACAATACCGGCAGGGCTTCGAACTGGCCAGAATGCTCTTGCAAAGCTCACAGTCCTACCTGTGCCTTGGTCACTCCAGTTCTATTACTTGGGCTTATGTAACACTACTCTGAGAAGCGACCCGCTATTGGATATTAACTTCTATCCATGTGTTAGATGGCAACTGTGTCTCTATCAGAAGAAAATCAAGGACAAGTTGACATGATGCTTTATCATGCTTACTGGCGCCCAGAACTCATGACATGTGTGTGTGTTTGCTGTTAGCTTTTGGTTTTATGTTAGAAGATTGTGGTTCCTACACATATACTGTTCTATATTTCATTTCCTAGAGAATCTCAGTGATTTGCTCACTCCTGTCTGCACCTTTGTGGGCTTATGTTCACTCCCTGTACTCCGTACCCTTCGCAGCATCCCTTCCCTGCTTGCTCTGCCCTTTCTTGGTCATGCTCCTCCGACAGCTCAACACTTTGTGATCTATTTAGAAATTCAGCTGCTGTAATGACACACTAAATTTCAACATTTGCAAAAAATATACTGTACATCGTTCTTAGTACCGTGCAACCTCCTGTGTGAGAACGAGGTCAGTATCTTTGTCTGCCGGAATAACTTGTTCCATCTGACTCACCTGAATATTACTTGCATGAGTATTCCTTCCGAGGGCTGCGCATAAAAGCTACATCTTATCTTTGGTTTCTACATTTGCCGTATTTTCTAGTATTTGGTCGGTAGTCACAGAAAAATGAACCACATCTTCCATATATATATATAGCAGTCTCAGAGGTTGTCTGTTAAAATTAACATAAAAAAGGACATCTTAACACCACATTTCAAATTTTAAAAATTAGAGTATCATGTCTTTTGAACTCAGAACCCCTTGTATGTTAACTAAATCAAACCTAGCAGGCAATACACATAAGACAATGTGCAACATTTTAAGAGAAATAAGATTAACTGACATCAAAAAGCCAGGAGAAAATACAAATTATGATTATTTAGTAATACTCTCCAAAGGAAATTTAACACCTGTGAGGAAGAGGCAGGCAGATCTCTGAGTCTGAGGCCAGTCTCATCTACAGAGCAAGTTCTAGGATAGCCAGTGATACACAGAGAAACCCTGTCTCCGAAAAAATAAATAAGATGAAATTTAAATCACACACACATCAAACCTTCAACCTATAAAATAAATGCCAATTTCATTCTTTGCTAAATTATAACCACCATTGAAATGTATTAAAATCTCATCTTTAAGAGACTGGACAATGAATGTTTCCAGTAAGGGAATCATTCCAGTAAGCCTATTTGAGATTAGTAGGAATTTAGTATTAGCATAAAATAGCAAAAATAATTTTATATGATTAGAGTAAATAGCATGGTCATTTTAATGTATAAAAATGATAGAAAGTAAACTATACATTATTGCACTAAATCTGTAAGTTAAACCTCCTAATTTATTGTAATTCCACTCAGTGGATGGATTAACTGAAGTTATTATGCATTATACAGAATAAACACTTCAACAAACATGTGCTGCATATTCAACAAATATTTACTATTTAGTTTGCAAAACTCAACAATCCATCTTTGGCTCTTTCTTATATGTAGCCAATAAAGGTCTTTAATGAAGACAATGGTAACTGAAAGGATCCCATAAAACAAAATAAAAAAATGTAAGCTATCAATAAAGAAAATACTATTTAAAATAGAATTCTGTAATCAAATCCCAAGTAAAGTCCTAAAAAATTATAACTTGAAAGCAGCTGTGAGTAGAGCAGTCACTGTCATAAAGTATTACTGATAGAACGGTCTCAGACATTGCTTTGATGGAAGAGGAGTCTGTGTGGACAGTAACACCTTTCCTTATCTGCTCATTAATGAGACTGTAGTGTGATCTTAACTAATTAGAATGGTATGAAGTTGAGACACTCAGAAGATCTAGTAATCTTCAGAAAGAAGCTAAGCAACAAAACTAAGATGCTGTTTAGTTTTGAATAAAAGTCTCTAAGACTATTCTAAGTACTAAAGGATGGTGAAGTGTTTTTAAAAATAAATATAAAATTATGAATATTTCACATGGTGATAAAGTATATAACTGTATGTGCCTATGCTATCTTGCTAAACAAAACAACACAATGTTATACATTTACATACCAATGAATTAATATTTCCATAGCTGCCATGGTTTTGTTGTTCTGTTGATATCTTTCCTTTGATTGAAACTGCTAATAAATGCACAAATTTATATAGCATTAGTCACAATGTGGTGGTAGAAAAAAATGAAAGTATTATATTGAAATAATTAGAAATGTTTAAACTTAGTTATAATATGTGAATTCTTATGACTTCTAGAAAACCTAATGTGGAATTTTAAGTTCATATATATATATATATATATATATATATATATATATATATATATATATAGTGGGGGGACAATTCTGTATTCTGTCAATCATGTTTTAAATAAATGTTGATTGGTCAGGCAGGAAGTATAGGCAGGTCAACCAGACAGGAAGTAGAGGCAGGGCAATGAGAATGGCTGGGAAGAAGGAAGCTCTTCCTGCATTCCTGCCCAGTCCACCATGATGTGAGCTGCCCGACTGACAAAGGTACCAAGCCGTGTGGCTAGCATAGATAAGAACAATGGATTATTATAAGTTATAAGAGCTAGTAAGAAGCCTGAGCTAATGGGCCAATCAGGTTATAATCTTATGGAGAACTCTGTGTGATTTTCTTTGGGGCTTGCCAGCTGTGGGGTACTGAGCGAGACAGAAACCCCAACAACCAGGCCCTCTTGCTACATATATAGAGGCAGAGTGGTGATTTAACACCTGTTTGTAATACACGGATATTGTATGTGAAAGACCTGTCTATAGATGCTCAAACAGAAAGAACAGCATATGTATGAGAAGGAAGGAGACCACAAGAACTGCATAGGAGGAGAAGAGAGAGTAGGCAGAGGAGGAGGAAGAGGAGGAAGAGAAAGAAAGGGTAGAACAGTTGGAGCAAGAGTACTTAGAAGTGATTTGATTTGATGAGTAGGCTGTTTGCATTTTTGACTAATTCTCATCCATAGGATAAATTTTATAGTTAATTACACATATACCAACACTAATTACTTTTAAAATATTTACCTATTTATGTGTGTGTGTGTCTGTCAGTCATCTGTCTGTATGTTAATCTGTTTGTATGTGTGAAGGCACTCATGTGCCATGACCCGCATGTGGAGGTTTGGAGGAAACTGTAGTCAGTTCTCTTATGCTACCTTCTGGGATCCAGGATAATATAGATGATCAGATCATCATGTCTGTGCATAGTCTCCTCTACCAGTGAGTCTTCTCACTGGCTCAGGGTGATACTTGAAGAGAAAAAGATTACACTGTCTGACTATACTATGTTTTATCATATTATGCTATAATATTTATGCTCAGTCATTCTATCTGTAGCAACAGTACTGGTTCTGTGACAGCACAGGCACTAAGTTCAGTAGTAAACTAAACAGAAGAATTTGAGTGGTCAATTCTAGCATGTTGTGTATTTCAGGAGAAATCAAAACCAGAGCCTCCTTTTTAAATCCTTATAATCTTGTGTTGTTCAGGATGGTCCTGAATCACCAAGGTCAGGCCAATTTTGGTCTCAACCCCTGTTATATTTAAAAAATTCAAGAAGCTCAATGCTGTCTGCCTCTCCAATAATCAGTTGTCATTGTTGGAAAAAGACATACATATTCATCAAAATGGAAATCGCTAATTGGTACAGGGTATTTTGAAACTGACCTATGGACTGTGGAGCCATACATTTAGAAGTACCAATATTATAAGACTGAGGAGGTTGTATAGGAATATATGTGTATATATTCCTAACATATACATGTAGCAACAATAAATGAAAAAAGAGCCATACATTTGAAAAGGAAAAATGTGTAGTAAATAGGGGGCTTGGAGGAAGGAAAGGGAAGGGGAATTGATGTAATTATATTATAATCTCAAAAATAAAAGAAGGATTAAACAAGGATTGAATGTGAAAAACTTCTTATATACTAAATATTTCATTTTTTTTCAAGTGCTTATGCCATAAGAACATGTGTGTTACTAATGTACTTAGTTTGTTACATATAAAAAAAAACATAAACCAACAACTCCAAAAGGGTTAATTGAGAAATGAATTGTAGTGGCTAACAGGAAATTGCAAACTATTTTATTTATTTTTGAGGACTTTGTTGGACTCCTTAAGTGTTTTGAGGTAGGGACAGGGAAGGACATGAATATAAGAAAAATACTAATAGCATGTTAAGTGAATTTTAATGGATGATTTTTCAAAGTCAGAGGATGATCCAAGGAACAAAAGGTCCATACGCTGATATGAACAGGCTGACTAGAAAAGAGGAAAGTTATCTCTGATCAGGGGAAAAGCCAGGACTCTGGAGGACACTGGCCCCATAGGAGCTAACAGAAGATAACTCTCTACTGACACGCATCAGAAGCTTTCCTGCTTTTACTCTCGCAGTACAATAACTGACTAGGCTAGTTCCTTTGTCCAATTAAATAAGAACAACGATATGAAAAAAATACATTTCCGGAAAATTACTGATGCTTTTGTTATAGAGGAAGCTTTCTGTGACTGAAAAGCTTGGGAGTATGCAGAAGTGGCACACTTGCAGGAAGACATGATCGTGTGGCTTTATAAAGGGGTGCATTCCACTATGGCAGACATGGGTACTTAAGTTGAATTGCACTCAGATTGAAGAGCAAGAACAGAAAATAGACCCAGGCTATTCAAACTCTCATGTTGCCTCTAGTGGCCTCTTCTTTAGAATAGTTCCATTATCCTTGTATTGACAACCAGAGACACAAAGTGGGGAGCGAGTGAACAGGATCAGATGAGGGAGTACTTCTTATTCAGACAACATTCTCCTTCCCTGGTTTCTATGACTCCTGAAATTCATAGCTTTCCCATCATTCATGTCCCCATCTAAAGACGCAAAACAATCCTACACCAGAATTCACCTGTGGTGTAGGAGCAAGTGTAGTAATCATTGTCTGTCAGTAGGTGTTGCGGTAGTTACAGTAGTTGAGTGAGGTGTACAAACACACGCTAGGCAGAAGCTAGGGCCGCAGTACGCTTGAAATCCTGCGGTCGGCCTAGATGGGTTGTAGGCGGAACAAAAGGCTGCCCTAACACTTGTTAAGAAACTGGGGGGAATATGAATCTTAAGAAGTTACACAGAGCAAGAAATCCAAAGTCTGGGTACAAAGAACAGAAATCCAGAAGCTTTCAGCGGCTAGCCAACAGTGTGGCTACCTCCAGGCATCCACCTTACGCTCTGCTGTGGGCTGTCCTATGCTGCAGTGCGGCTACAAAAGCCAAAAGCTGCTGCTGAGATTTCAAACAGTGATACTTTGAGCT
>JAQHUG010000090.1:3628937-3644415 GCA_028555095.1 Dicrostonyx torquatus | reverse complement strand
GTTAGAGCAGAGGGAATATGGTGAGGGAGAGACTAGGAATAGGGGAAGGAGAAGAAATTGTAGTCAGAATGTAAAATAAATAAATAAATATTAAAAAATAAAATAAGCATAGGACACTAAAAAAAAATCCCCCCCCCATACACAGGTGCCTTCACTGGTTCCTTTTTATCCTTTGATGGCTTTCTTGCACTCTTTTCTCTACCTCCTTCTCCTCTCCTTAGACATCATGATATTTTGTGACACATTTGTATCTCAGCTTCTTAGGCAATTCATTCAATTACAATGTTTGCAGAAACTGAGCAATGGCCAGTGTTAAGCTTTATCTTGCTATGTGAGAAATAGGTAAGTATAATTGATCATGAGAATTAAAAAACCCTTCTGATTCCTGTACATATTTGCCCCAAGGGCTGCACATAAAATTAAGACCTTACCTTGCACTTCGGCATTTGTGACATCTATTCTTTCATCTGTAGTCCTAGCTAAATGAAACACATCATCCTCCTGTGAAAAGGTCTCAGAAGTAGTCTGTTAAAGTTAATATGAAAATAAGCTTCAAAATACCTTCTTTTCTTCTAAGAGTATCTGAACACCTCATTCCCGAAAGAAATTAGACTAAAACCTCAGGGCAGCATGCATTGGAAACCACCATAACTCATACTTAAACCTTCAAATGTTAACTAACTCATTCTTTACTGATGAATTCACATTCCTCTTATGGAAAAAAACCTTGAAACCTTTTCTAGGAATTAGAATAACCCTCAAGAATGTGTCAACAAGTAAAGATAAATCAGGATGATTTGTTAATATTTTGGTATGAAAATTTATATTAAATGTGTAAATAATACCTTCAACATATAAAAATAAATGTCAAGTTTTGTTTATTTTTTCAGATTCAAATCACTGCCACAATGCATTAACCTTCCATCTGCAACTAAATAACTCACATACAAATATTCTAGTTGCATGGGAATTCCACAAATCAATATAAGTGGTTACAGGCATTGAGTATTTTTACTGTGAAAACTAGCCAAAAAATGTATGTGTTTCACTTATTTGCTCAAGGTAAAGTATAATTTATATCTTAAAATAATGATAATAGTAATTAAAACATAACAACCTATAAAGCTCATTGCTAAACCTCTGATTACAGTTTTATTCCCATGTCATAAATAGAGGAACTAATGAAATGTGGTCATACATAGTGGTGTGTGGCAGGGTTTCCTAGTGTCTTCTTTTCTTAATAAGTCTAATACTATGAATATATCAAATGTTACTGTGCAAAATCTAACAAGTTCTGTGTGTTTAGAGACATCTGCTGGTGTTTTCTTACATGTGATCAACAAATGTATGTAGCAATAATACAATAAATAGAGAGATTGAACCAAACAAAAACCAAATATCAAATAAATATCACTAACAAAGAAAATAGTTTGGAATATCAAACTCAACATTCAATACCCAGAGAAAAGAAAGAAAATTCTAAAAGCTAGAATAAAAAGAACCTCTTATAGGAAGAACTAAGACAATAGGTACTGGCCAATTACAATCATTCTAATAATAGATTCTGATTTGAATAAACACCTGGATATGTAGCAACTAAGAGATTTACTTACTGCTTGCTCATGAGGTTGTAGTTTGATTTTTTTAAAAATTAGTATGTTATATACATTTCATGAATGTATATAAACAAAATATAAATGAGCAAATCAAAGGAATCCCTGAGATAAAATACAGATGGTAGTAAGAATAAAATAGTTCAATTTTCATCAAAGGTACTAGGAAGTGAGGAATTAAAGATTACAATGAAAATGATGGAGTCTGCTATTTAGATGTTATTGGTCAACCTTTGTGTACCAAGCCTCACATACTCAGTACGAATCCTACCAAAGAAGCTGGTACTGAATCTAGCTTTTTATCCTAAAGCCAATATTCAATCTGTATATTTTCTTCAAAATAAATGTAGAAACTGTGTTGAATAAAGCATTATTCAGTAACCAAACATGTGCCAAATCAAATGATGGAGAGGAGAGAATCTGCCAGAATATATTAAAAGAAAGCTATTAAGGGAGGCTGAAAGTTTTACACTGGCAACTTCTACTGTGAACCTGGCTATCTGCCACTCATAATAACAGGACAGTGTGTACCAAATGGCATATTGGAGATAAAATGAAGTTTATTCTAATGTTTCATTATAACTATTGCTTTTATCTGATAATTTTTCAAAGACTTATCTCAAACATCTTCTCATCACTCATACTTAAGGTATCCTGCATCACTCATACTTAAGGTGTATTATATAATGTATAAAGGCAGCAGACTGATATTAGATTATAATTCTATAACACTAACGTGACTTTAAAGCATTCTTGGCTTAAATGTAAATTCTGAAATAATTCATTCCATTTTCTTCTTGTGGCCTCCATTTTTTATGAAAACACCGTTTTTCCCCTAAATATCTGAACATTTTAGGAGGCACACATGGAATCTTAAGTATTATAAAGCTATGAAGATTGTTTCATTATCTTTGCATAAATCATGACTGTAGAAAGGAGGCAACTTATTCTTCATGCAGATATTACAGAGAAAGGAAGATATCTGAGGATGCAAAACTTTTACACACCTTTGTGATTATTATTATAATATTCACCTTGTAAGGAAAATGAAGATGCTATATAATTGAACATTTCATTTCTTAAATTTAATTCAGAGACAAATTCTTGCTTTTCACTAAAGCTTTAATATATGTTTATGTAATTATATTTTATGTTACTATAGAGTGCAGTAAAATGTTATCCTGAAGTTTGTTAGTAGATTGCAAATTTAGTGTAAATAAACTGCTTATTTTGTAGTTATTTAATTTTTCCAGGTGGTATACCATAAAAATTTATTTAAGTTGAGATATTTGTTGATCATACACATGTGCTAAAGCTATATTAAAATTCCTGTTTATATTTTTATTGATATGCATAAAATTTGCATTTTATTATTAAGGATGTTAACTATTTGATAGTTTTGTGTCTAATGGTAGAATTTATTAAAGATATAGTTAAAATTAAATAAGCCTATAACACAAAAATAACATTAATTTTTAAATCATCATCTTTAAAGATAAAATAATCCCAAATAAAAATTATTTGATGCAAGAAACTCAAAACTGCTCAAAATCTTTTGAAATCTCTAAGAGCCTTCTAAGTAAATTGGCATGAAAATTTTTCCCTTTACATAAAATTCTCATAATTTTCTGCAAATACTAGATCAATTTACATCTGAAATAAATTTAACCACCAAGGTTGTATATAATTGACATGAGAATGAAAAGGATATCACATTTTTAACATATCCTACAATTTAGAGTCTATAATTTTTGAGGATTACCAGTGTAATTGTATCTGGCTTGGTTTGCATGTGTGTGTATGGAAATTTTACGAGAAATATTTATTTATAAAGAGAAATCTACTAATCTAGCCACAAATGTAAATATTAGAATACTATATTGTCTTTGATGAATGTAATACATTTAATAATATTTCTAGCAAGATAAAAACACATTAATATGTTATAGAGAAAAAACATACAAAGTTTCAAATAAATTTCACAAAGATATTGAGCAATGAAATTAGGACCATTAATAGTCTCATATGTAATTATATTTGCTTCTCTTGTGTTATTAAACAAGAAAAAAAAAACAGTGTTGAATGAGATCCATCAAAGTAACATTCACATACGCACGACTGTAGACTGTGATGGTCCTCATGGCTTGTTGATGATGTTACTTCATTGCCTGGTTCTTCTGACAAAAGAATATATTTCACTAACATTAGCTATAATATATTAACAGATAAAATGACAGTTATATATAAAGATAAATAGAATGTTTAAAACAGTTATTATTTTCATCTTTCCAATTAACAATTTTAAGGGCTCTTACATTAATTGAATATTTAATGGATTGTGAGATAAAAATGATCATGCAAGCTGAAATATGTCATGTGGGCAGATATTAGATAGTGTGAATTAAAGAGAACTCAATGAATTTAAATACTTACCCATAAATGAACCACTCAACATGAATGAACAAACACTAGACACAAAACTGTAAAGTACTGTTGAAGTATTCAGATTCATAGAGTACAACATTCTCAACTTCAGAAATATTGCTGAGAGGCTCTGGGTGGAGGGATAACATCCATGGCCCATCACTCAGGCAAGTGCCAGCCACTCACAGGCCAGCCTAGGCCCTCAGGGTCCTAGCTGGCAGGAAGACATCCTCCAGTCTCCTGGGCTCCTTGTAGCACCATACAGATGCCTCCCATCATGATGGGAAAATATGTGGTGGAAAAATGGGAGATCAAGAGAGGCAGAATTATTCATGTGCTGTAGAAAGAGGCAGAAGGGAAGAAATGAATGTGGTGAGGAGCAGGCTGATGAGGGAGGCTCGCTTGCCACGTCAGGACCCAGGCTACTGCCAAGGGCCATGTCTTGTTCCACGGTCCTACCACAGCCAGTGGCTGTCTGGACATCCATAGCCCATGTTGCCCCCCAAAACCACAGGATTCCAGTGTTAGGGCTGCCACCTGTAGCAATGTAGGTGTCCAAGGGTGATCCATGCTGGTCTAGGTGGCCTATGTGGCCATCTGGGACCAAAGTGTTGTCCAGGCCTGAGCTGCTGCCAAGGGCCATGTCCAGGTCTCTGACTCTATAGCAACCAGGGTCTGCATTAATGTCCATGGCCAATGTTGCCACCAACGGTTGCATGGAAACTCACGGTCTAGGCTTCAACCTGTGGCTTTGTTGATGTCCAAGGGCCATGCTACTACTGGAGACATGCTGGTCTGGGTGGTCTTGGCTGCCACTTGACGACTTGGTGTTGTTCAGGCCCAGGTTGCTGTTGAAGACCAATCCCGGGTCTACAGCCCTACAGTAGCCAGGGTCTGAGTCGATGTCTGTGGCACCTGTTGCAACTGAAGGCCATGTGGTTTCCCGGGGTCTAATAAGCCACCTGGGACCATCTTGATGCCCAAGGGCCATGCTGCACCTGGGGTGATACAGATATGAGTGGCATAAATTATTACTTGGTGCCATAGTGACATGCAGGGTATGACTACAGCTGGGGTTGTGTCTGGGTCCCTGGCCCTACTGCAGCCAGGGTCTGTGTTGATATCTGAGGCTATTGGATAGTCCCAGAACAACTAGGGCTATTACACAGATAAACCCTGTCTCTAAAAAATGAATTAATGAACCCTCCTACACCAATGAATGAAAGGAAAAAGAAAGAAAAGAAAGTTCACAAGGAAGCCCCCGGGTTGTATCCACAATCTGTGGCCTTGTAGTCCAGGATGTTGTCCAGGTTGAGCTGGTACAGAGGGTCCATGGTCCAGCTACAGCTGTGGTCTGTGTCGATATCTGTGGCTTGTGTCACCTCAGTGGGTCATAGGGCCCATACATGATGAAATCAGAGGGCTGTTCTGAGTCTCCCCACCCATTAATGGCCCTGAGAAAGTTGGCTCTGTCCCACACAGGAGAGCTGAACCCCTGTACTTGGGAGAGATGGCCCCACCACTCACCACTGTGACACTGAAGGCATGGGAAAAGGGGAACTGGTTCTGCCCCCTCACCTCATCAGGTGAGTGGCCCCAGTGGCCCGGACTGGCCAACTCAGCTATCACCCAGGCCTCGGTTTGGACCACTACCCTAGGACCTGCTGGAGAGCACGAAGGAACTAATCCTGTGGAACAATACCCACATGATCTCCGTTACTCGGGAGAGCCACGACTTATCCAAGAGGAGTTTTGGTGAGGATCCAGCGATGATGATCTGCCAGATACATTGACCTTGAACCAGACCAGTGACTCATTGAAATGAACATTTGCTAATAAAGCTGATTGGACAAAAGGGGATACTGTGTGATACACCACTCCCAATGCCACCAGCACGAATGAAGAGGTTTTGGAGAGGTGGGAAAGACAGAAAAGCGAAGAAATTGGGGGGATGTTTTATTTTATTCTTATTTTTGTTTGTTGGTTTGCTATGCTTTGTTTTGCTTTGATTCTTTAAATTTTTCTTTTGTGGTGTGTTGTGGGAGGCTTGTTCATTTCCCAGCTGCCCAGACTCTTGAAGTCATCACACAGAAACCATGTTATTTAAATCACTGCTTGGCTCAATAGCTCTAACATCTTATTGGCTAACTTTTACATCTTAATTTAACCCATTTCTATCAATCTGTGTATCACCATGTGGCTGTGGCTTATGAGATTCAGTTCTGGCGTCTTTCTCTGGTAGGGCAACATGGCTTCTCTCTGACTCCACTTCTTTTTTCCCAGCATTGTTTAGTTTTCCATTACTAAGTTCTAACTTGCTAAGCCGGTTTCTTTATTCATTCATGGTAATCACAGCATACAGAGGGGAATCCCACATCAGTGGTGGTGGGTGCTACAGGTGTGAGGGGAGAATAAGGGGGCACTGGGAGGTGAGTGGAATTGGGGGTGCATGATATGGAATTCCCAAAGAATCAACAAAAACTATGTTAAAAATTTATAAAGAAATACTGCTTTTTTTTCTGCATTATATGCAGAAGCAAATATAGCCACAAAGTTTGGTCCACTTTCCTAACATTCTGGTTTCCACTCTTTAAATCTTCCCATTGTGGGAAGTCTCAGTTGATTGGCTGTGTCTTTTTAAAGACTAAGTATCTCGAAAGTGGGATCTCTCATTGGTTTCCTGTTGTGTTTTGATAATTAAATCATTCTGTATGTGCGTGCCATTTGGTAAAGGATTGGAAAGAACAAAATTTTCTATTGTCTTTGTGTAATAACTCTTTATTCTTCCTAGTGAGTAATTATTGGTGGAAATACTGCTAAATGTGAGGTAGGGGATGACAGTTTTGTGCTGTCGAGGGCAAAGTCAGCAATAGGCTTCCTCCTGGTAAGCCTGGATGGAGGGGAAGCCGTGCAGGGAGGGGCAGGGAAGGTGGGGAAGTGTGAGAGCACAGCAGAAGAAACACACGGAGGCTATGCTTGCTCTGATACACATGAACTGATGAGAAACAGACATTACCAGATGGTACAGAGTGGAAAATAAATACAGACAAAGACATGAAAACGCGGAGTTGGCAAGCTAGGCCAATCTGGTCATTAAAGGATTGCTAATGCATTTTAGATACTTAGAGAGGAATATGTTGGAAGTGTACCATCGTCATGCTTGCACTTGACAGGTGCATGCAAGTGCGTGTGCAGGAAGATAGCACACCAGCAAAACAATATACTTACCACATACGTGCGCGGGAAGATAGCACACCAGCAAAATAATATACTTACCACATACATCTGCGGGAAGATAGCACACCAGCAAAACAATAAATATACTTACCACATACGTTTTCGGGAAGATAGCACACCAGCAAAACAATGTACTTACCACATACGTGTGCGGGAAGATAGCACACCAGCAAAACAAGCACGCTAACCGGAGGATGCATTCATTCAGACCTAAATAAACTGACTCAGACCTGACCTAGGAGATGCTTTCAAAGATGTTCATGGTATGAAACCATTCTTCAGTAGTTACGTTAAGTCACATAATCTGTGAAAATGGGCCTCATGCTGCTACCCAGCACAGACACTGCGTGCCAAGGCGAGTCAGCTGGATGAAACACTCTACGTGCATTTCCAATTGCTTGGGCTCTCCAGTAGGAATGGAAACATAGCTGCACCCTTTTCACCTCAGGAAATTACTGTAGTCTTAAAGATGGGCCTGAGTTCCACAGGTCAGGTGAATTAAAAAACACGTGTGTGCTCTATGTCTACTTTCCCAGTAATTATTATTAGCTTTGGGAAGGGTGTGCATGTTGGGACCATTTGGAGTCCTGGCCTCCAGCCGCTCTTCCGTGCTGGAGATCTTTACCTCTGATTTGAGTTACTGAAAGCTGAGCTTCACGAGCACGTGTTGCCTTGAGGATCAGAGGATAAGGTTTTCACCTGTTGGCCCACCTGACTGTTGGGTATTTAAGCCTCCATGGTGCTATTGAATAAAGGGCTTCTTACCAGTGACTAGAGGTCCGTGTCTCTGTCTCTCTGTCTGTGTGTCTTTGTGTGTTTCAACCTCCAGCCCCTTGCCCAAAGCAGCTCGCGAACTGTATGGTAGCGCGTAGACCGTAGACAGGCCTTTGTGCACAGCATGTGCGTATCAATTATTAAACTGTGGGAGATGCGTAACTGGTCAAAGATCTTCCTTATGAACTGTACTTGGGAAACTGCACAGGTGAACTCATGTTTTAAATTTTTTTGTCCCCTAACATTTGTGGACATTTTGTAATCCATACACCAGTGCCGACAAGGACATTTGAATCACTGACAAATTCTTTCCTCAGATTTGGGGTTGTGAAAATGAACGAGTAAGAAAATGGCAAATATTTCTCATCTTTCATACGGCTTTTTTTCACAGTACTGATATAGCAAATTACCTGATTCACCTGTGCTCTCGTGCGTGCTTACAACGGTTGTGTTTCAAATGAACTTTCCCTTTGAGTTAAGGTAGGCTGTATGGATGTTGAGAGAAGAAATTACTTTTTATTTCATAAAACATGAAGTAATTGTGCTGGAACTATGTAGCATGTATTACCTTGAATTGAGATGGATATTCCTTTGGAGAGCCTACAAATAGGAAGAGGTACAGAGTCAGTTATGTAAAAATTGTACAAAGTAACCAATTAATGGCATAGTCCTAATAGGGAAGTGAATCTTTCCAAGGGGCTAGCTTAGAAAATTGTGAACTATTTAGATTTTGGTCTTTGGGGATAATTTTTTGCCTCATTTCATGTCTTTAGTTTATAGTAGCTAGCAAAGAAACAAGAAAAAAAGTTTAAAAATATAAGGATAAATTCCTAATTAACTGAAAGGCAGTGTTTTTCCCAGTTACTTGAGTCTACTGAACATCACTTAGGAAAATGCAAACACACCGCTTTGAACAAGCTGAGTGGTGAAGAGGGGTGTGGTCTCTGGTCATACATCAGCCCAGGATCCTGACGAGTTCCTGTTCCTGTGCATGCTGATGGCAATCGTTAGGACACATGTACTTCCTGGAGCATATCAGGGATGCTCATTTGGTCATGCTATAGCAACTTATTGGGTTATTCATTTATTCTGTAACTCAGCAAGAACAAAGAGATGGTGAAAACTGCATTTTAAGAAATGTGTGGTGCTCTTTATCAACACCCTTTCACCAACTGAAATGATTGGGGCACTAAATGTTTGTTTAATTATTTATTGCTTTTTTTTCAATAGATCAGGGGTGCTGATATAAAATTTCCCTCTGTATGCTGTGAATACCATTGGTTAATAAAGAAATCGCCTTAGGCCTGCACAAAGCAGAACTTAGGTCAGTGGGGGGTGGGGGTGGGGGGCTAAACTAAATGCTGGGAGAAGGAAGGCAGAATTGGAGAGAAGCCATGTAGACCCACCAGAGACAGATGCCAGAACTTTACTAGGTAAGCCACAGCCTCGTGGCAACACACAGATTACTGGAGGTGGGTTAATTTAAGGTATTAGTTAGCCAGAAATACATTTAAACTATTGGCCAAACAGTATTGAAAATAATATGGTTTCTGTGTGATTATTTTGGGGCTGAGCAGCCAGGAATAAGCAAGCGGCCTTCCAACAACAGGGTGCTGGTGTCTTTCTGTTTCCTCACTAGATAAGGGATCCTAGCATTTCTTTGGCAACTCAGCTGAAAAGATCGTGTAAGTATAATCTGAGTGTAAAGAATCCTTCCGATTGTCTAGTAAGTGAGATGTCTAAGGATTATGGAGAGAATTGAAATGATTCAGCTCACCATAATTCCTGATTTCATTCTATGCAGCTTCAGTGGCTGAACTTTTGTAGGCGTTTCAACCAAGTATAACCCGAACCAGCTATATTTAATACATACAGTTTAATAGGAAAAGGAACACACACAGGTTTACAATACCAGAATCTGGAAACGTGCTTCTCCGAAGATGCCGGTAGGCCCATGATCCACAGAGAAAGCACTTTGCACGTGAATCTGCCCTTATATACCTAATTGGGGTCTGATGGGCCAACCCCTAGTAATTAGCTAATGGCTAATTAGGGGCATAATAATTAACTAATGGCGGGGTGTGGCTATAAGCCGAATAGGCCAGGACCATTCCCCTTCAACTTTGAGGTTAAATATAATTTCAATAAATCTATGTGAAAGAAAATTGCTGGGGATCCCTCATAAAGTATTCCAAATTTAACCTATGTGTCCTTTCTTTTACATAGAAAGTAATTCACTTTCAGCAAATTATCACTACAATTATAGTCTCAGTTTTTTATTTATTTGCATGTGTTCACACACACATGTACACACACTGACCACAGTATTCATCCTTATTTAGCAATGCTAGTGTGCTATACAATTAGAAGTGTAGATCTATTGATAATATAGAGTATTAGTGTGCTGGTTTCAACAGGTGCCTAAACTTTTATTATTTATTATTATTTATCTCTTTGCAAATTTCATATTATTTTCAAGCTAGTCTAGAACCAAATCAACAACTATCCTTCCTTTGGTTCAGGTGTGTATCAGCATAGTAAGCAGTGAAAATCTTTGGTAACTACTCCTGAGAGTTTGTTTGGTAGATGGTAGCTTCTTTTACCCAAGGATAAATCTGCAATCCTAAAGCCACTGAATCACATGACCTGCACTATCATGGTCTTCGAGAGGAAAACTGGAATATGGGCCAAAGCTCTTTAAAATCTGTCTCCGTCAATCCCGCTTTCTCCACAACAGCTCATTTTTTTCAGCGGATAATAGCATTTCCAGAGAGTGCCAAGAGGTGGGGATCAAGTTTAAAAAAACATATGAGCCCAATGGAAATGATATACCTTCTTTATAAAAAAAATAGATTATTTCTTTGAGAATTTCATACGTTGTGTTTTGATCATGCTAGTTCCTCTTCTCTTGCCTCTTTCCAGATTCTTCCCTCTCCACTGGTTTCCCAACTCTATGTCCTTTAAGATTCAGGACCAAATTGTGCCACCCAAAAGTTCATGGGTGCGTGGTCACATAATACCTTCTAATTACAAGGCACTCCTTCCCTGACTCTGGTACTTCCTGAACTCAATAACTTTGTCCTCATTTACAGCCATGCCCTCTCTGTGTTGCACTGTGATTAAATACCGCTCAGATCCTACTATGCCTTGTAATTTATTGAACAATTTAGCTGTTTTACTTTCACATTCAATTACAGTGACTGCTGAAACTGTATTAGAAATTGATCTTATTGCCACTTAACTTCTTTAACTCATTATGTAAAAAATAATTATATGGCTACTTTCAAATATCGGTTCTCCTGATTTACATAACTATTATATCAGTGGGCATCTCATGAACATAGCTCACACCTTTCATTTTTCTGCTTGCTGTATTTTCTCTTCTTTGACCTGCAGTCCCAGGTAAATGACTCACATCTTTCTTCTGTAGAATATACTCAGACATAAGCTAGATAATTTAACATAAAAATGAGCTACAAAAATAATCCATGAACTTATAAGAAATCAGAGTTTCTCATTTTAAAAACAAAATAGAGAAATTTAGGAAGATTCCATATGGTTGCAAATCACTGGGAGAGATATAATGTACATTATCTAAATAATTTCCAAGTTTTTACTTTATAGGCATGGAATAAAGAGGGTGAGAAGGCCCAGCAGGTCATCATAAGCATTTTCATAGAAATCACAGTAGGTGTCAAATACATGTTAGCAAGAAAAGAGACAGTTGAGATTATTTATGCTAAGATTTCTAAACACAGACGGTATTGCACATACCTAAACATATAAATGATATATCTCACCTATGAAAATGATTCTAAATGCTTCCACATTTCCCCAATGAAATCAGCAGAACACACTTATTATATCCCAGGCTTTAGTATAGCTTGTCACAAGGAGTACCACATGGAGAGCATTTCGTTACAAAGAACAAAGACACATAAAAACATAGTAGTACGGCCACAGCCACAAACAATGTGTAGGGCTCATTTCTTATTCTGGTAATAAAATAGTATCACCATATTTTTTTTTCTGAGACAGGGTTTCTCTGTAGTTTTTGAAGCCTGTCCTGGAACTAGCTCTTGTAAACCAGGCTGGTCTCGAACTCACAGAGATCCACCTGCCTCTGCCTCCCGAGTGCCAGAATTAAAGGTGTGTACCACCCTCGCTTGACATAGTATCACCATATTAAGGTGCGCTTTGTAATAAACAAAAAAGGAGGGGGCTTGAGAGATGGATCAGTAATTGAGAGACTTTGGTTCGGTTCCCACCATCCTTGTGATGATTTGCAATTGTACTTAACTCCAGTTCCATACAGTTTTGTTCCCACGTCTGTCTGCACCAGCCACACACACAGTGCCCATACATACATGCAGGAAACACTCAAACACATAAAATAGAAATAAATCTGCTATTCAATGGGCCCATGAGCTTGGAAGGGAAATGTCAGGGCAATGAAAACCAGAAGAATACCTCACATTGATGCACATATCTGTATACATTGCATTTATTAAAACCTTTTAATAGCTAGGATAACAGCCTTATTTGGAACATAAAATTTTTAATGTTTCATACAGTATTTTAGGTAATGACAGCAATGCATTCACAGTAAAAACATTTAAAACTTCTTATAGAGAACATCAGTCTAGTTATCAAATAACCCCCAAGCACATGACTATTAAAAGTTCTCTGTGAATGCAATCTATACAGACTTGTGGGTCATTATGAGACAACTTGATAAGACCATTATCAGATGCAATAAATACAGTGGCATAATATTGGTCAATCTGTGTCCTTTACCTGGGGGTGAACCAGGAAGGTACCTGCATATGTGAAGAAAATGCCCTCATGCTGTATGTGCATAAAAGGCAGTCTTAGTAGACACTGTAATGAGTTATTTAACCCTATTTTCTCCATCTAGTGGAAGAATAATAGAAGACATCTAAGACTAATGGAGGTCTGGCAGAGAGCAATAAAGGATGCAATATTAAAACTGGAAACACTGACTGTTAATCAGAAAACATAACCCTTGACCCACTGTAAATTATAAATTGTTAACATCAAACCAATTTGTCTGTCATTACAAAGATCTTGTTCAAAATTCCAAATGCTTAATCATATAACTTATATCATTCGCCCCTTAGCATGTTATAGAATGTATACATATAGTGGCACAGGTAATTTCAGAAAGATACGTAGCAACAATATAAAAGAAGTTCATCTCTGAAGTCACAAAGATTCCAAGAATTTTCAGTGATGAGCTTAAATATTTGCAGGGAGAGGTCAGTGTGAAAGACTGGCTTTGGAACAAAGGATATCACGGAAGCTGGGGCTACCTACACAAAGGCCTCCAGTAGATCAAGAGCGTTTAAGATTCTAGTATGGATGCGAAGGGACTTCCAGTGCTCCACCCTTAGCTGAGGAGATAATGAGGGCTCTGGGGGGGGGGGCGGGGAGAAAGGGTCACTTTCCTTTGTGGTGGGAGCAGCCTATGCACCAGCGGGGAACTCCTTACATATGCATATGGTCAGCATTATTTGGACTTAGTGGCATATTAAAAAGCAAAAGACTTGCAGCAGGGAGAAAGATGGGAGGCCTGCTAGGGCCAGGGAGGCGATCTAGAGAAGGCAGGAAGAAATGGGTATGACCAGGTGCACTGTAGAAATGTGTGAAATATTAAAAACCAGATAAGCACGGGCTCAAAATAAAAAATAAATGCTAAATTCTGCTAAATTATTTTCTAGGGTAGCCTGGTCTGACTAAGTTATTTTATTTACTTTTGCTAATTTTCTCAACAAAAGAAAGCTGTGTGAAATAAGGGTCTTAGATTTAGTGTTTACATACACTATTTATTCTGCACTTGCAGAGCTGCGCACTTCAGTGCATGTCACTTCTATGCTTGATAAATACACACATTTAAGTAGAAGAAAATGGAATGAAGTGATACATGAAATGAAAATATGAAAAATAGAGGTATTTAAATTTAGTTAAACAAAAAAATTGAACTTTAATCCTCCCAATGAATGTTTCTACTTAACTCTTGACTTTTAGTGGAAGATGTAACTCTTTCTAAAGACTTTTATTTTACTATTGATTTATGTGTCTGTCTATATCCATATGTATATTCCAGAATGTGAATGCTTCATAGGTCAAAAAATGGTAGTGGATCTCCTAGATCTAGAGTTAAAATGGATCATGAGCCGAATGTCTTAGGTGATAGAGATCAAATTCTGGTTCACTGAAAGAGCATCCAGTGCTATTAATGAGTGTGCTATGTCTCTAGCAAAGAAGCTATAATTATTTTGGAGATATTTGTAATCATGTAAAACACACACACACACACACACACGTTCTATAAAGTAACTTTTACAAATATTAGTATGCGACATGTTAAACAAACCTAATGATTGAAAGCTTCCTCTACAAATTAGTTAATTGAACACAAGTGAAAATGTCCCAAGAGAGAAAAGTTTACATTTTCATTGCAGCTTTCAATCTCAATGCAAACAGAATCTCATAAAAGATATACACATATATACATTAGCATACTAGGAGATGATAAAAATAAAACTTGAAATGCATATTCATAAGTTATATATTTATAAAGTACTCATATATTTATTAAATTAAATAAACATTCCCTGGTATGTGATTTTCTCTTTCCATCTGATACTTGTTTTATAAACCATGCTGAAGATTACTCTTTTCTATTTAGCAATGGCATCTAGAACTACACAACCGGAACACCAGAATGAATTAATATCACAAGAATTAATATGCTGATACCATAAGAAGCCAATATCATCACTTGTCTTTTTGAATTTATTTTTATGCTGCTTCAAAACATGCTCAGAACTCAAATCAGCATTTACTTTCATTTAATTCTTCTATATCTCAGACTAACATGCAAAGGATCTTTGCATGAATCTTTTTAAATTTATTTTTTGATATTTTCACATATTAGTACTGTAGTTTGAACATTCTACCATATCCTTTCCCTCCCTTCAGTTCCTTCCATGTCCCTTATACTTGTTCTCAAATCTATAATTTATTATTCTTTAGTTATAATTGTCAAATATAAATGACTATTCCAAAAGAATGTTTAACCAAAGTCCTTGAAAACCCCAGAACAGATGCAGAGGACCAGAGCTACTGAATATCACTGTCAATTCCGTTATGATCCCCAAAAGAGGTTTCAGGGAATTTGAGAATTCAGCTACTTCAGTGACACATAAAACTTGAACATCTGTAGAGACTGGCTTAGATATAATTCTTATAACCATTTAACTTGGTTAATGCTATAAGGTATGTATGTTGTATTCAGATTTACATAAGGGATCCTTCAGATCTCTACTATGCTGGAGAGGATGTGGAGTAAGGGGAATACTCACCCATTGCTGGTGGGAATGCAAACTTGTGCAACCACTTTGGAA
>JAQHUG010000090.1:3607424-3620821 GCA_028555095.1 Dicrostonyx torquatus | reverse complement strand
TAAGTAAGTACAATATAATAAAATGGTAGTTCAAAGGAAATTCTACAAATATCAATAGAATTTTAAATTGTTTAAAATGAAAAACTTCCAATATAGTGTGTTCATTTACCTCTGCTTTTAAGTTGAAGACAAAATTCACTCCAGAAGAGACCTGAATTCCAAAGATCAAGTGAATTTGACTCAAATCTCCTTAATACCAGAAATCACATGCTCAGTGGTGGCTAATTCTCTAATAATTTGTTGTAAATTTTTGAAAAAAAAAACATGTGCCTAGTCACCAACCAATGAGAATTTCTCAACTGATACAGGATTTCAGACTCTGAACTCCAGGATGGGGAGTCATATACACCAAAATATCTGCATAAGCTGACGTTTTAAAACTTTTTCGCCTCAGACATTTCTATACCATTTATTCTAATGCCAATGCCAACAAGGTTGTGTCAAATTCTTCCCTCAGATTAAAGCAAAGATGGAGCAATGAGAGCATGGAAAATATTTCACATATTTTAAACTACTTCTTATCACAATAATTAATACACGAAATTACCTGACTCCCAAGGCCTTTCATGCCTCTTTGCCACTTCTGTGTTTAGAAACGAACATTTTTCCTTAATGGTAGGCTGTGTAGTTTTGAGAAAAGTGTTTTGATGAGTACTTTTTGCATAAAGTACACTGTCAAATATGTATGGAGCAATATAACATTCATTACCTTGAGCCGAGGAGGATATGCCTTGGAGAAGTTTGAAAATACTAAAAGGCATATAGTCACTTATGTAAAAAACTGGCAAAGGAGACCATCAACAACACAAACCTTGTAAACATCTGGATCCTAGTAGAAATTGCTTAGATTTTGCTCCCCGGGGACAATCGCTTGTCCCTTTTCCTAGTTTGAAGTGAGGAAAGCAAACTGAAATAATAATAATAATAATAATAATAATAATAATAATGTCTTGAATTATTTGAAAGTCTGATTGTCAGAGTGATATGGTAGCTCTAATGAATAGAAGATGCGAATACGCTGATTTGAACATGCCGAGTAGTGAAGAGGGTTGTGGTTTCTAATCAGAGGAGAAAAGCAGGACAGCGAATACGCGCTGCTGCTGTGGGAGCGCTGCTGCTGTGGGAAGTGATGGGAACAGCCAAGAGGATGTAGTCATTAGAATACGTCAGAAACACTCATTCTCTCACACCGTAACCAGTGTCCATTATTCAGGAAGAATAAGAGATGATAAGAATTGCATTGAGGAAATGTAGAACACTGTTATACCCATGAAAGTTTTCATGAACTTCAGAGTGATGGTTATACACCTGTACTAGTCTTTTATTTTTATTCAAAATACACGCGGGGCACTGATATACTTACATTTTCACCCTAGATTGGGTACCTTACTGTTTGTAGATCAACCCATTCAAATTGGTATATAAACCAAGCATTGGAATTCATAGGTCTTTGGTTTCATCATCGAAACGGAGCATCAAAATTGAGTTAAGTATTTGCACACTTTTACAGATCAAATAACGGGAATATTAAATACAGTTCACAATTGTGTGATTTGGAAAGTAAATAACAATGTATTCTATTTACCATCACATATTTATGTAGTAATTTATATACACACAATTTTATTCCACCTTGGTCTTTGCTACATTTTGTTTATTTCTGTTCCATTAATGTGCAACTAGTCACTGCTTTCTCAATGGTGGCATCACCTGCATAACGAGAGTCCTTTTGACTGAATGAAAAGTTTAACACCTGGGAGTTATGGAAAGAGTTGCAATGATGAGCTCACTGTAATACTAGAATTTAATTCTGCTTTCATCAGACTACGCTGCTATATATATTGAAGTCCTGAGTTGGATGCATAAGTAATGAACCTACCTGAACTAAGTACTCAGGTTTCCTCAACACAAATTCCTGTGTTATAAAAATAAGGTGTTTGTCTTCCTCACATGGCAGTTCCTCATTTTTTTTTTGTGTGTGGGGGGGTTCGAGACAGGGTTTTTCTGTGGCTTTGGAGCCTGTCATGGAACTAGCTCTTGTAGCCCAGGCTGGTCTCAAACTCACAGAGATCCCCTGCCTCTGCCTCCCGAGTGCTGGGATTAAAGGCGTGCGCCACCACCGCCCGGCGGCAGTTCCTCATTTAAAACCCAATCACTAGGATTATGGACCACTCTGCTCATCTTTTCTGTGCATCTTTGTCAAGTGTGTCACACTTCTTTTGTGTTTAGCAGGAATATCTGTATTATTAGAAATAAGGATTCATTTCCTTACAGATAGTATTACATGCAGACACCAAAAGAAGTGAAAACTTTTATTCTTCATCTCTTTGCAAATTACCTGTTCATTGGAAACAGAAGCAAGCCCTCATTTTTCTTTGGCTGTGTATCTACCTAGTGAGCAGTGGACCATTGTCCAGACATTTAATAACTGATCCTCAAAGCAGGCTTGGTAGATCAGGCACTTCTTACAACCAAGGATAAACATATAATCCGAGGGACACTGAGTCACAATGTCGAGACAATGTCAAGTCAACCGTGGTACAAGAGATTATTCTTCAAATTTAAAAAAATCTATCGTTGGTATTCAGTGTCCTGATTCTGTAATTTCACTTTTTCTTTCTATAATCCAGTCTTTTATTCCCATTGTCATGCTTGCAAAGCTACCAAAAAAACTATACATTTCTGAGTGGTTACGTGAACCTGCACTGGCTTCCATTGGCCCTGCACAGGTGAACCTGGGGTTTCCTTCTCGACAGTTCTCTCTTTCTGAGTTATTATCCCATGAGCAATATTTTGTATTCCATTGATTTCTTTTCATGCATGACTTACAACTTTGTTTCTATTTACATTAGGTAAGCCAGACATATGTCTTCATGATGAAGTACTATGATACATAATGCCATCACTGTAGTATGGAAGAAGGAAACGATGGGTTTTTTTTTTTGGTACTTTTAATACCCAGTTACCCCTTAGAATAATATTTCTTCTTCAAACATTTTCAATGTGCCATCATTGACTTTAAAAAAGATTTTTATACACTCCTCTGCATACTCTATAGTAGCTACTTTCCTCTTGGAAGGACAAAAATGCATGACAAGGAAGAATTTGACAAAAGGATTCGGCCTGGATTGTGACTTTAGGCTCTCTCTTTCTGGCAGAGAAGGAATGGCAGCAGGGGCAGGAGCAGGAATCACATGGCCCAACAGTCAGCGAGCAGAGTATAGAAGTACGCATTAATGGACCAAAACCCTCACAGCCTGTCTCTCTCCAATAGAGAGAGCCTCGCCTCCAAGAGGGTGACAGCATTTCCAGACAGGGCCACAAGATGGGGACCAAGCATGGAAACTATGAGCCCAAGGGATGCATTTCAAACTACACTACAGCCCTTTCCTGGTTTCCAAACCCTCCCTTCTACCATTTCCCTGTCTTATCTGCATTCATTGTATTTAAGCACCACTTCTTATAACTTAATAAAAAATTCTTCTACATTACTGGCACCATCAATTATTACAGGATTTGCTAAACCAGGAATAACTATCAATCTTATTACCACTAAGCTTCACTTTATAATTAATAAGTAAAAATATGTCTGCTGTGAAACATTGATTGTCATGATTTAAATACCTATTCCATCACCAGGCAGCTAATAAAATATATTTCATACCTTTCATTTCACCATTTCCAGTATTTTCTCTTCTTGGATCTTTAGTCTCTGGTAAATGATCCACGTCTTGCCTCTGTGGAGGAAACTCAGACATAGGCTGAGAATACTAACAGAAAAAAATGAGTTTTTACAGTTCAAGAAACCACAGCTTCTCATCTTAAAAGTAAAGACTAGAAATCAAGGAAAGATTTTATTCTGTTGCATATTGTTTGTACAGAAATGTTAATATACATTATCTATTAATTCCAGGTTTGACATCTTTTGGACAACATAAAACAAGAACATAAAAAGCCATGAAGATGATTTTCATAGAAAGAATAGCAGTAAGTGTCAAATATAGGGTAGTGTGTAAGACATGATTAAATATATTCATACTAATTTTTAAAAATAAAAATTAAACTCACACGTGCATACAAATAATTCCTTTATGAAAATATTTCAGAGGACATATGTATTTTTTCAAGTTAAAATAAGCTGAGCACACGATTATACTTTAATCTTTAATAAAGAAACTAACAAATTAATATAAATAATGAGGGGAACATGCCACTACCAAAGATAATGATCCAAAAAATATAATGATATTTCCATGACAACAAAAAAGTATAAATCTCATTTCTTATGCTGAAAATAAAAATTCATTATAAAGGTTTCAGTTTTATCATAAAATATAATAAAATAATACTATATAATGTAAAATGTTCACATGGTGAAGTTTTTCTTTTATTATTTATTTTACATTCTTACCATAGTTTCCCCTTCCTCCTTTTCTCCCATTCCCTTCCTCATCTTCCCCCATCCATTCTTCTGTTTCTGTTCAGAGAGGGGCAGGCCTTCTATAATCAACCTTTAGTAGAAATCTATCTCCACATTATAGATGGAGAATTTTGTACTAAAGAGGATCAGGTAGAATGGAGGTTTAATAAGGGCTTATTCTACAACCTGCACTCTTTTACATTAGTATTTAATATTAGTATCTCTTCTTTGTATTGAAAACCATTAGCATCATGCAAAAATCAACAAGCCTTTGTATTTAGAACACCTGAATGAGTAAAATATCTGTAGGTGCTTTCTTAGTCACCAAATGTCACTTAATAATGACTGTGATAAATAAATGGATCCTACTACAGAAAATACATTGAAGCTACCAACAAGAAAATACTTATGGAAAACAAAAATCTACATTGCATTTCCTGAAAAATGAGAACACATTTAGAAAATTTATGCACTGGAACAAATTCCTATAAATACAATGGGTGTAATAGAGTATTACTGACTTAGAATATTTTCTATTAATGATGTTACTTTGAAGAAAAAGAGGGCATTTGGCCAGTGAAAGGTTAAGCTATCTGTCATACTGCCTATATGGACAACATTGCATTTTGCTTATTTAAGCTAAATAATTTAGTAAAAATCTTAATACCTGATCATAACAATTTTAATAGCAGGAAAATAGGTTGAATTGTAAACCTATCTGAACTATAAATTATAAACCATAAGCAATTTTATTTTGGACCTCATTTAGAAAATTTTCTGCAAACCTTAGAAACAGTATGCAAGTTAAACCAAGCTGAGACCGTCTAAGAGTGAGCAGTGAGCCTGCTCATAAGACAAGCAGCACAAGGATTCTAGCTTCTGAAATGTGCCGGGCGCCGATTTGCACATTTTCGTATCTGTACATTCTGCGTAGGAAGACCACTGAGGATATTTGTCCCATCCCTGCTCCTTGGCCACTCACCAGTTACAAGAACCACCAGAGGAGCAGATGTCCCCCACCACATTCTGGCAAGTGGGCCTTCCTCCTAGTCATTGGCATGGCTGACACATTCTCAATTGCTAGGGTACAGTTTAAATAGCACACACAGCTGACTCTCACTATAGGAGTCCACTCCGAACCCAACTGAGCATAACTACAGACTCTCTTGGTATGCAAACATCTTGTGCTTTATTCATATGAAACATATATTTAAACTGTAAGTATTTGCATCTTACCAATTCTATATTCCTCTATGTGTGTCATGGGTGCTTATCTCTATGTGTTTAATGTCTACCATGCAGCAGATAGGTAATAATAGCGATATATTCAAAGTCAAGGCATTTGAAACAAAAGATGGAGTATCTTGAGTCAAGGGGGAATGTTAAAATGGTTCATGGATAGTAACCATTTTCTGAAAATGAATCTGCATGGATATTTGAATCTGTGTTAAGACCATCAGCAGCAGGTCTGCTAATGGAAGAGCATGGAAACTTTATAAAATTTATGAACTTCGGTGGAGCTAAATCAGCAGGCGCTCTTTTGTATTGGCACAAACGTGCCCTCATGCTGAAAAGGCATATCTCTTAGTGGACACTGCAGTAGGTTGTGTGACCATACATTTTATATCGCTAGATGGAGTAATATAGAAAACATTAAGAGATTGCAACTCTAAAGTTGAAATTATTGATTGCTGATCTGAAAACACAATTATTGACCTACTATAATGATAACAGTTTAAAACTTATCTGGCTTTGGGATTATCCCAAGATCTTGCTTAAAATTCCAAATGGTTACTCATAAAACTTAATGGATATGGATATATATATATGGGATATCTATGTATATGTACAGAATTAATACATGTAGAAGCACATGTAATTTCCATGATGATATTGACAGTAGATGAGAAAATAAAGATAAATATTTTTTAAATATCTAAATTGTGACCAATTATTCTATAGAATGACCAAGCATGTGATTTTATTTATATATGAAAATTAGCTAAACAAAAGAAAGCACTGTTAAATAAAGTCTCTTAAATGTTTACATACCAGTGATTCTATACTTTCACTGCTATCATGCCTTCTTTGCTTTTCTATGGTTGTCACTTCATTGCCTGATAATAATCGTAAGGAAATACATTTAAATATAGAATATAACAAAATGACACATAACGTGAGCACATATGAAATGCCAGGTTTATCATAGTGGTTCAACAAATTTGAGAATCCATGGTCAATAAGCAATGACCTTCATAATTCTATTAACCTCAGTTAACTTTTTAAAATCTCCACTGTCCCTTAGTCTCATGTCTACAAGATTAAAACTGAAGATCTCATTTGAGCTGACTTTGGTGGGTCTGACCACCTCACAACTCGTGCTGTGGTGTTTTCTCCAGTTCTTATATGTTATTGTGAACAACAGTATGCTGAGTAGTAGCTCTCTGTATGTCATTAATTTCTAATCTTGAACAAATGACCACCTCGGTTTTGTGTTTAACCTTAGCAATATTGAAATGTGGGTTTGTGTGATGGGGAATTACAGTGCCTCATTCTGCCCCAAGAGGAAGGAGAAGAGGAGGAATGGAAATGTGTGTTTCTGCTGCCTCAAGACATGGGCTAACAGACAAGATTTATAGACATATTATGTGTGAATACATATACATATATGTTTTCCCTGTATCCTAGCACTTACTTCACATGTGGGCTCAGTAGTTTTGCACGCACAACTTCTTCAGTTTATATTACTCCCTATATTAAATAAACTCCCTGCCATTCACCACCATGTATTCTCTCCATTTTCCTGTGTCTTTCCACTTCTAAGATATTATGATGCTTTGTAAATTATTTAACAATTTAGCTACTGTAGTGTCACACTCAAGAGAGTATGTTAGATACCATTCAGATTACCACTTGAGAATTACTCATTACTGTATGAGAAACAGGTAAATATATTTGTGTGTCAGCGTGCATTAGTTTTCCTGGTTTATATAAACAGTTCTTTAAAGGTTATTCATAACACGAAATTTACCTTTCCAGTTCTTCTCTGACGATGTTTTCTCCTCTCTGATCTTTGCTTCTAGAAAAATAACCCACATCTACTTTCTGTGGCAGAGGATCTGAGGTAGTCTGTTAAAAATAATATTAAAAATGAATGACAGAACATACCCCTGTCAGTTCTAAAAAGATCTGAATACCATATTTCAAAAAAAACTCTGAATCTGGAATATTAAGAAAGCATGTGTTGGGATTTATATCATTTGAACAGGGTCCATATACATTACCTAAGCTAAGTAACTTTTGTCTTTACCTGGCCACTAACAATAAAAGCCAAACATGAAAGCCCAGCAAAAACATTGTCATAGAAACAAGAGTGGTTCTTAGATATATGCCAATAAATAAGGATTTTCTTTAGGCTATTTATTGGTAATTGTGATAATGGATTATTATGTTGCATATGTACACATGCATGTATTATCCCTTATAAAAACAAATGCCAAAATTAATTTGTAGTGTTTTCAAATTAAATTCACCACCACAAATGTGTTAAACTCCCACTGATGATAAAAAGTACTCCAAATATTAGGAGCAGTGTAGACCCAAAAATAAGAATTCATGAGAATCTACTACCATTGTACAAAAATAGCAAAATAAAATTGTGTTTTCTTTTATATCCTGGTGGTAAAATAGCATGGTCACCTTAGAATTTAATAAAAATGGTAACAGAAATTAAAATGCATACTATCATGTTTAATATCATGTCAAACATATAAATTAAATCATAATCCTATTTTCATTTTTGGAGGAATTGAAGCTAACATCGCCAAGTAAAATAAACACTCTGCCATGACCCTGTTTCATACCATGTGCTTTTTAAAATCAAAATTCAACATCTGTCCTATGAACTGAACAGATATTTACTATATATTATGTTAAAATGCTACAGAGTCTTTATGTTTAGAGGTTTTCTTGCTTAATATTTAGAATTTCTTGCTTCTCATCAATAAATGTAATTTAGTAATGACAATCATGATTAAACAGAAGTTGTGAACAAGAAAAATATTTTGGAATATCAAACTCAGCATTCAACACCCAGAAGAATAAGTGGATATTTGTAAGAGTAACAAACTGAAACTAACTCTTATTAGTGCAATGGATGAATGAACAGAATTAACCAGTTAATATTTTTGATAAGAAGGTACATTGAAACGAGGAAAGAATATGAGCCACGAAGTGTTTTAAATGTCTTCTTGTTCATGAGACTGAGTTTAGAACTTAACTCTTTAATATGCTATAGAGTTTGTATATATGTGGGTTTAGGCAGTGTTCAGAAATATATTTTGCAACAAAATAAGGATGATGTTTACTTTTAAATACAAGAAGACTCTCAGGATATTCTAAGAATTATAAGGAGCTAAAAAATTTTATACCTACAAAGTCAAATATTATATAGAATAACTAACATGTTATTGTATTTTTCTATGCTATATTGCTAAACCAAAGTGTTAAATAAGAACCTTCAGTTTATATATTTGGACTCCCAAGAGCCCATTGCTAAAGACAGCACCTGTACTACCTATTGATCATAGAGATGTCTGAATCGTGCCTACATCAAACCTGTACCACTGCATTCTAGTGTCTTTGGCACAGGAAGGTACTGTGCAATCTATCAAAAGAGAAATGCAAACAGCAACTCAGCCACAAACCCTTTGATCAACAATGGTGTGCTGCCTGCAAGATACGTCAGCGCAATGGTGGCACAGATTTTGTGAGAGCAACCAACCACTATCTGATTTGACTTAAGACTCGATGAGACAGAACCCATACCCAACACTGTGTGGGTGACCAACAACTTGGGACTAGATAGTCTAGGAACCTACAGTAAAACCAAATACTACTGTTCTAAATTTTTTTAGAGCAGCAATTAATTGACTCCTAATGCCATTCTACTACACTCATAAATCAGTGTCTTCCTCAGCCTTCACCAGAGAAGCTTCCTCCTGCAGAAGATGGGAACAAATAGAGGGATCCACAGCAGACACTCAGAGAGTGAGAGACCCTGGAACACTTGTTCCTAAATGGGATGTCTGCATCAAATTCCTCTTCTTGGGTTCAGGAAACCCTGAAGAAGAAGAGAAAGAGTATGAGAGAAGATGGAATGGAGGCCACCAGAAAATAAAGTCCTCTAATTCAACATGATCAATCCATATATATCTTTGAACTCAAAGAGGCCAAGGCAACATCTATAGGGCCTGCACAGGTGTGCAAGGTTCTTTGCATTCATATAAGGGCTTTCAGTTTAGTGTTGTGTGGGGTTCCTGTGTATATAAACGAGTCAGTATCTATTTATTGAACCTTCTCTAAGGTTCTTTTCCTCCTGTTTTCTTGTTTTGTCCAATTCCAAAATGTTAGCTTTTGTTTTATCTTATTTTATTATTGTCCCTTAGAAGCCTGTTTGTTTGCTAATGAGAGACAGAAAGGGAGTGGATACAGATATGAGTGCAATTGGAGAGGATATGAGAGGAGTTATGGAGGGAAGCTTTAATCAGGTTCTTTAATGGGAGAAAAAAATCAATTTTTAGTAAAAGGAAAAATAAATAAATACTTTCATACCCATGAGTGATCACTAGCACTGCTTTCGTGTCTCCTATGCTCCTCTCCTGATGCAGCTTCTTTAATTACTGCTGGTAAACACACATATTTAATTAAAATGAGCTATAGTAAAATGGCAAGCAAAATGAAGAATATATAAAAATAGAGATATGTTTATACTAATTTAAAATAAAAACTTAACTTTTATATGCTAAATCAATAGATTAATACCCTTAATCTTTGGTTGAAGACGTAATTTCTATGAGATGTTATGATTTTAAAAAACTTATATAGAGAGAGATAGATCACTTAGACAAACTCATTTTCTCAATGCTAAATGAATGAAAAGATCTAAATGATAATCTATAAATTCATCAACTCAACATCAAAGAAGAAACTTTAATACAGTGTAATGCGAGTGATGAATTCATAGCTACAATGCTCACTGTTCTCAATCTCACAATACAAATGTGACAGCATGCATTGTGATCATCAGAAGTATTTTTTCCTAAATAATTTTTTAGATTATAATATAATTCCATTATTTCCTCCTTCCCTTGCATTGGAGGAATGCAAATCCTCCCATGGACCTCCCTTGTTCTCTCTCTCTCTCTCTCTCTCTCTCTCTCTCTCTCTCTCTCTCTCTTTCTCTCTCTCACACACACACATACACACACACACACAAGGATGCTTTTTCTTTAATTATTGTTAGATGTATATAAGCTAGTGTGTTATAGCTGCATATGTGTTTGTGTAAGTTTGTGTATGTATTCATAAATACAACCTGCCTAGATAAGTGTGTTTTTTAGAGCTGATCACATGGTATTGGATAACCAATTGGTGTATTCTTCCCCTAGAGAAGATTGTTTCTCCAATTCTCAGCATTACTTAGTTACCTATAGTTCTTTGTGTAGGGTTAAGTCCTCATTTCCTTAGTCCATGTCAGTATGTCTATTGGTGGTGACTTTGTTCAGCTCATGTTTAGGCAGCCATGTTTATGAGACTTTATGGGCATAGCTTCTGACATTTGTATGAGATACAATATCCTTGATCTACTGACTCTTTCAATTTTTCTGACTACTCTTCCACAATGACCCCTGAACCTTAGATACAGGAGATGAAAATTATTGTTTTTACCATTATATATAAAGATAGAAATATTTTTAAAGTTTGTATCCGATTCCTTGAACAGTGCCTTCCCTCTGTGAATACTCATCCCATTGTCTAAAGTGTTCACTGAAGAGAAGACAGAAGGATGACAAGGAGCTTATAAGTATAGCTTAGCATCTATGTCTACATTTACCCAAGGAAAATAAAACATGGGATTATAGAACAATGTAAATATTCCTTAATGGCTTCCCAACAGTGCAGAAGAAAAGCAAGGGAAATATTGCTTCTAATTTTGTGAATCAGTTAGGTATTAGGTCCATTTATATTCTGGCTTGTAACATACCTAATCTTTCATTTTCTAAAAATTTCATTATTTTCACATACTCCCTTCTATATTCTTGCCTTCATTATTCTTTATTTCCTGTGCTCCAAAACTTATTACTCATGACCTGTCTACTCCAAATTTCATTTTGCTTTGCTACTTCTCCAACATTACCTGGAAATGTGTTCATTAGTTCAGCTCCTTAACAACAATCAATTTCCAATTTTGCAGAAGTGAATGATATATTTTCCTTTTGATTATTTTTTTATTTGAAAAATGTTTTAAGAATTTCATGCATATATACATTGCATTTTTATATATCTGCTATCAACTCCCCTCTGCAACTCCTGTAGACTCTCCATAAACACACCTCTCCCAAGATCATGTCCTTTTCTTTCTTTTTACAAGCGTGAAGTCAATATTGCTGCCCACATGCATGTGAGAGCAGAGCCATCCACTGGAACATGGACGACCTACCAAGAGTCACACGTCTAAACAAAATTCTTCTCCCTCTCACAGTAACCACCAACTTCCAGTTAACTCCCCAGTTAGAAATGGGTCCTCATACAACCATCCCCAGTCCACATTCAGATTTTAACTGGCTTGATATATAGATCTTGTGAAGGCAACCACAGATATGTAACTTGTGCATTCATCTGCTCTTTCATTGTCAGAAGGCACAGCTCTGCAGTCCTCAGTCACCTCTGTCTCTCACATTCAGTGACATTCCTCGAACCTGGATATATGGGATATATAAATCCCATATATATATCGTTCTTACTGTCACTAAAATTCTATTCTAACTTACTGCACATGAAATAGTGAATTTCTTTGGCTACTAGAATCTGCTAGGTGTTCTGATTTAGAAGGACTATTTCATTCAACAGGTTTCTTTTTGGAGGACTTAGAATTGAACTCAGATCTCTGCTGTTGAGATACTTCCTCAGTCCCAATAAAGGCTTTAAATTATTATAGTCTTTACCATTCATTTCTCCAGTTGCCATATTTTGTGTTTGTTGGTCTGGTATCCTCTGTAAATAACTAAAAACCTACTTTACTCTATAAATCTCACAGATATTCTGTTAAAAGGAATATCAAAATGACTTGTAGTAAATCTCCTAATCACTTGTAGAGCACATATGAATTTCTTATTGAAAAAGAACGAGACTAGAAATTAAGAGAAGAGTGAATTTGAAATCACATCATTTCAGCAGAAAAACTCATATACGTAACCCATATAAAGTTTCTCTACTGTCTTCTTAAGACCACTGACTACATAAACTACAGAAGGCCATGACAAAGATTTTACAGATATGGTAGTTATTATCAAAAATATATCAACAGTGAAGAAAAGTTGTTTGTCAAAATCTGCATTGCATTCCCAAGACAACAAAGGTTATTTTAAACATGTATTAAATAAGATTTACATAAAGATGTGGAGGTGTCTTAGTTTAGAAGTGTTTCATTCTTTAAAGTATATGTCTGGTTATGTTGTGATTGCAATTTTCCTTCAGGTTAGGCAGGTTGAATATTCCTTACCAACTTGTGTGATAAGGCTTGGCACGGTGGAAATAATGGATCACAGAAGGACAATGCTGAAATTTGGTTATCGAAAATTAAGCAGTGTTCAGGCTGTCATTTCTGGTTTTTATTTCTTTATCTCCACAATTCACTCCATAATTTCTTTTTCTCAGTTCTCTTATCTATATGATTCTATCTTGTGAAGTGATGAGTTATATGGCATTAAAGCACATTTAGGTAGGTTTATTACTTTCATTTGTATTTACCCAATGTAAATAAAATTTATCCTATATGGTGGAATACTTTAATGTCCAGCGCATACTAGGCATCAAGGATAAAAAGAAGAAAGAATTATTGTCTCTACTTTCTGGTCAGGTTTATGCATTACAGTATCAGTTTATAGTATTCTCTCAATGCTATTCAGTCTTTCCT
>JAQHUG010000090.1:3538171-3576761 GCA_028555095.1 Dicrostonyx torquatus | reverse complement strand
CAATCCAAAGAGTTAATGAAACAAGGGGCTGGTTTCTTGAGAAAATCAACAAGATCGACAAACCCCTATCCAAACTAATCAAAGGGCAGAGAGAGAAGACTCAAATCAACAAAATCAGAAATGCACAAGATCTGGCTGGGCAGAGGGGTTAGGATGCCTGTACTTGTTTTATTACAATATTGGTACTTGAGCATAAATACATTTCACATTTATTTGCAAATGTACCATTTTTGTTACTCTCTTATTATGACTGAAATTATCATTATGTATTTACTGACAAGAAAGACTCCCTTGTTTGCCTTTTCCTAAGGGTTGCTCTATTGCTATTACCTGTCATGAAAAACAAAGAAGGCAAAACCTTTAGAAATGATGTTTCTTCATTCTCTTTTTCTCTGTCAATGTATTAATCACTCAAACAAAAATATTTGGTTATAGACACAATTCCCAAGAAGCTGGGCATAAAAGAGATTAACTAGTGAATTGTAGTAGAGCCAGTAACACTTGATAGCAAATGAGAAAATAAGTTTAATTCATAAGACGTGTTACTGAAATGAGTATAATACAGATACATCATTCAAAGTTGTTTTTTTTTCAAAAACATAAACAGCATTGAACAAACCTCAGAGTCCTTAGTTGAGTCTTCAACTTCTTTCTGGAATATAGATGTCTTATCTATACAATGTAGTTACAGAAACATTGAAGAGAACATTTGTTACAGTGAAGTTAAATATGCAAGCTTAAAGGTGTGTGTGTGTGTGTGTGTATTACACATATCTTATTATCTACATTTTGATGTTTGTATATTTTGATGAAACAGTGAGACAAAATTTCAGACGTTTGAAGCATTTGCAGGAAGACAATGTTACAGTAGGAACTGAGAAAGAAAAGCTATTTCAAAGCAATGTTTATTTGAGAATGTGCACACTCATATTTTTTACTATATTATTTCTTGCATAAAAAACACTTTGTCTGCACATTTTCCAGTTGATCAATGCTGTTATTCCTCCCGTTAGCCCAACTGGGACTGTTCATTTGCTTACTGGAGGACTCCCTTGGTTACTTTCTCCTTCTGTCTGCTTGGTTTCTTCTTCCTGTCATGAAAAAACAAAGGAAACATAATTTCAGAAATTATATTTGTTCATTCATTCTCTCCATCACTCTATCACCATGTCTGTCACTAAGATAAACATATATACAATCTGTCGAGTTGGAGACACGGTCCTGTGAAACGCAGATAAGAGAGATTAACTTCTATTTTTCAAGTGCCTTATTCGGCCATCATCACAGAAGCTTCCCCCTGTAGAAGATGAGAACAGATTCAGAGACCACAGCCAGACAATGTGCAGAGAGTGAGAGACCTTGACCTTGGCCAACTCAGCCCTAAATTGGATGACTTCATCAAATCCCTCCCCTTAGAGCTCAGGGAACCCTATAGCAGGGAGGAAAAAAGAGGGTAAGAGTCAGAGGGGATGGAGGGCACCAAGAAAGCAGGGCCCTCTAAATCACCTGAGCAAAGCTCTCATGAACTGAGAGGCTGAAGCTCCATGCCTGTGGCCTGCATAGGCTGTACCAGATCCTCTGGGTTTATACAGTGGTTTCCAGTTTAGTGTTTTTATGGGATTCCTGAGTGTGTCTCTGTTTCTTGTGCTTTCTGATGGACTCTTTTCCCTCTGTCTTCAATTTTTGTTTTATCTTATTATATTTTATTTTGTTATGTTTAAAAAATAAATGAATAATGAATGAATGGATGGATGGATGGTTGGACAGATGGATAGATGGACGGATGAATGACTACCTAGCCAATAAGGCAAAAGTTAACATGGAACTGCCATTTGTAACTAAAAGGAAAAGGAAATTCAGGTTTCTACAACGGAATGATATTGGATATATCAAAGACTCCAGGGTAGGTCTAGTTCAGGAGTAGTTGACCAACAAATAATGAACTCCTCAGTTTGTTGGTGTTCTGTCTCTCTTTACCTCCTGAGTTCTGGAATTAAAGGCACATGCCACCATACTCGGCTTAATATGCAATACTTTAAAATACTAAAATCTTAAGAAATTTATAATTCTTTGTAATTCATGCAATGCTTTTCTATGCTATGCTTCACCATAGCTTAATAATTTGCTTCTGTTTGTATGATTTATGTTTATGAAAGTTAACTCGAGCTCAACAGTGCAGAAAATCATATTTTATTACTATCTTAATCATGTGGGTTTGAACTGAAAGCTATGTAAATGGCTTCCATATTGTGTACTAAAACAATCCTATAAATTCTGCTCTTTCCATGAAAGAAGGGGCACAAGCTGTGATGAATCTTGTGTGGAGTGATTGATGGATGACAGCCACACTCAACTTCTGACCTGAAACATCTAACTCATTTGACTAATAACAGAGATCATGGTGGCAACAGAACAGACACTGACGAGGTATTTGCTGCAAGGGAACGTTTGAGCTGTGTGTAACTCACCTGTGGAAAGTAAGGAGAGAAGACGGCATAAAAATAAAAATATGAAAAACCCACCACACAGAAGGAAAAAGTTTTATACTTCAACTCAGATTGTATATAACTGTAGTGCCATGTAGCCTATGAAGTGTCTAAATGAAGTCCAGCCCGAGTGTATACTAGTGCCCCTCAAAACACCAGATAGCTCCGGGAACTATTTGCCCTTAGTACACGCTAGTGTTAACATCACTCTATTCGCTGCCTCTATAAATACATCACGGTCAACTAGAGACACAAAGTTAGAATCCAGACCTTAACCTAGGTGTTACTGCTGGGATCGTAAAGCTCCAAATTCTGAACCACTGGTGATGATCACCCTTTTGCATGAATCCAACACAAGTCTCATCAACTCTACATCATTCAAAATTGTTATTGTCTAGCCATGAGATACAACTTGATTTTACTTTGTATAATTTAAAGAGGTTATCTATTACCAAAAATAAACAAAAAGATGCCATATATTCAAGTATAAATTTTAATAAGGAGTCACTGTTAATTCTAAGAACATTCTAAATTTTATAATTAGATCTAAAAATAGATTAAATTTTCTATAAGTTCTATATGATAACTTGAAGGTGATTGCATTTGGTTGATGCTACACTATTAAACACAATAAAACACTAAATGAGAAATTAAATGTTTCCTTACCAAGTGTTCCTGATGTGCAGTGCCATTATCATCATCATCTTCTTTCTGTTCTTCTTCTGATGACACTTCTATGACGTCCTCTGCAGACAAATCTATATATTTTGTGAACATAAACTTTAAAAAATAACATAAAATAATAGTCTCCATATCAATAGGTAGAAGCGGCTTAAAATTGATGAAATAAAGTCCATTTTTGTTTTCCCAAGGAATTTCAAGTAACCTGAAGATTTACCATCATCTGTCATTGTTCTGATGTTAAGATTCCTTATGGTATCTAAAATCATCCTTGATTATGCCTCTCCCTAGATAAGCAGGTGGCACTTTGTTCAGGACAGTCACAGCACTGTGTGGGTAGATCTCATCACTACCCTAGAGCTGTAGACTACTTCATTGTTTGTCCATACAGTTCACTCTCAGACTGGGGCAGGCAATCGTTTCAGTTATCTAAGTATGTATTCTCTCTGACTTGCTCAATAATTCCTTATGAGGTGCCTTCTAAGTGATGGTCCATGGCTTTTGAAAATGTGCTTGAAATGTACAGTGAGTACACTTCCTTGAGAGATGTCTGCTCTGATATTGAAAGAACAACTTTAGGAAGATGGAGGGCAGGAAATGATGACAACACGAAAGATAACAACAGAGGAAGAGGATTATTCAGTAGAGTGTTTGTCTAAAATGATAGCTACTGGTGAAGATGGAAACACCAATAATGCTGGAGAAAAGAGCTAAGGAGGGAGATTTGTTCAGAGGTAGCTCATGAAAGTCTTGTAACTGGGAAGTTGTGTGTTAACTTCTTCACGTTGCATTGTACTTGTTTATCTTAAAAGTGATGGAGAACAGGTGTAAGTAGAGCATAAATGAGTGGGGGCAGATGATCTCAGAGAAGGCAACAAAGCAGAGATAGATATGACGCAAGGCATACACAGAGGTAGTGTTTTCAGAAACATCTAGAGTATACCCTTATTAGTACCAGAAAGAGAATGAATTTTGTTAAGTGAAAAATGTACAAATCTGAATTCCTGAAGCATGAAATGCTAGTAATTACTGGAAGAAAGGAAAGAATTAGATGCAAAAAGAAACTGAAATGTTTGTAATTGTCCTTGGTTGCTCAATATTTCTACTTCATTGTAAATTTTGAGGGAATTCACTAGTTGTAAGCATTGTGCTCTTTGTTGCTGCAAAGTTGAGCAAAATAATTAATAATAATGAGAAGATAAAGAAGGAGGAAGAAGAGAAAGAAGAAGGAGAAGGGGATAGGGAAGGAAAAGGAGAAGGAGAAAGAAGAAAGGAGGAGGAAGAGGAGGAGAAGGAGATGATGAAAAAGTAAGAATGTTTGGAACTGTAACTTATTCAAAAGTGTACACTATTATGTCAGACAACTGTTACACACCTGCAGTAATGATTTGTCGGCACTAAGCTGGTAAAGGATGTTGAACTCAACTTAGAGATAACAAATGGACTGTATGTGGACTGAAAATTGGTTTTGTGCTTTCTTCTTTAAGGTAATATATCTTGCTTTGCAATCACACCAACACAGAACTTCTGGGTAAAAGAAATGTCCTGCTTCAGCTTCCCAAGTAGCTGAGAACACAGGTGTGGATCATGACACCCATCTCTAGTAAGCATTTTCAAATTTTGGAAAATCAAAAAAAATATAATAATAAACTTTACATATGCCTATGATGTTTAGAGTCTAAACCCCTACATTTTTGGTACAACATGAAACTAGAAACCTCTAAGCCAGTCCCTACATCTGTTTAATCTTCTGTTTATGCAATACTGATACGCCTTGAAATACTGATAGCAATAGTGAAAACTGAATTCTTTATGTCAGGTTTAACCATCATTACTGGGGAATAGAATTAAGATTGTGAAAGTGGTAGGAAGTTCTAATAACTTTTCTTTCCATATTATGTTTAATTATAAAATTTACCTGATTTGAAAGGTTTTAACATGCTTATTTCTCCTTCATTTGCAGAAAACTCTTTCTCTGTGGGTGTAGACTGGATAGGAATTGAAGCAAGATATTTAGTAAATGTTGCATGCTTTACAATGTACATCCTTAATAATTCAAGAAAAAAGGAACACATTTTTACCTTTACAAGATCATCTTTTTCAACCCATGCTAAAAGGCAATAGGGAAAATGGTCAAAATTATGAATTATGACAACACCCACTCTGGACACATGAAGAGATAGGATGTGAATGACAGTCATGCTTTGCTTGAAAAATTATTATTTTAAGTTTTGTATTTACTCTGGTCAGCATAGCAATGTAAAATATGCTGATGAAATTAATACATATTTAATGAAACATGCAGTGAAGATTTCAAAATAGTAATGATATATCCAAAACATGTAACTAAAGCAGAAAAGTGTACACCTGTGGGTGGCAGCATTTTGGCTGAGGAGGACAGTTGTGATGTACAAGAAGAGGGACAAATGCCTCCCACAGGTAAGTGACAAAGTTGACTGTGCAGGTTTCCAAGTCTTCCGGAATGTTAAGAAAGGCAGTGTTTTCATATCAGTTCAATGAAATGTAGGATTCATTTTTGAGGATGATAAGTTTACAGATTGATAAGAGTAGATACATAGTTCCAGAATAAGAGCGCATAAACTATTTCTTCTTTCATTCAAATAGCTAAACAAATATTTTTGACAAATACATTCAAAAAACTGTTTTCAATTTATTTATTTTAACGCATGTATGTAAATGTTTAGCCCGCAGAAACCTGTGCAGCATGTGTATGGCCTGGTGCCCATGATGGATCACCATATGGACACTGGGTCCTCTGTAAGAGCAACGAGTGTTCTCTTTGGTTGAGCTATTTCTCCAGCCCCTCAATTAATGTTTTCATATAAAAGAATATTTCTTACCTAGCATTCTTCCTTTTGTGATGTCTTTGCCTTTTTCTTCTCGAGTTCCAGAGAAATGACTATTCCGAAAAACCCTCTCAAAGAGTTTCTGTTAAAAATTAACAAGAAAGAGTAGCACATCTTTTGCCAGTTATTTTCTAAAATGTGTCCCAATGCTTATTTTGAAAGCCATTAAGCATAAATTAAGAAGATGTACTAGAACTAATATATTTCACTAAAGGATAGACTGCCAGCATAGACTCCTTAGATCAAATATATGTTTTACTTTCATAGTTATTCAGTCTTTAATTAGACATGAGAGTTGACAGTAAGCATAGCCTAAAAATTCCAATATTTGCTCTCATGCAAACCTTGAGAAGAAAACTGCCTTAAAATATCTAATACAAGGGTTGGGGATTTAGCTCAGGGGTAGAATGCTTGCAAGCACAAGTCCCTGGGTTCAATCCTCAGCTCAAAAAAAAAAAAAGAAGAAGAATATCTAATGGTTTTCAGACCAAAAGGAATATTTTTGCAACACACACAAAATCATAACCATTTACTTGCTATTAAAAAAGTAAGTTATTTGAAATATTTTAAACAACATAAATAACTTTTGTTTTAAAATATGGTACTCAGCTCGAGAACCAAACCCAGAGACTATAACAATGAGTACAAACAGAAAATGTCAGATGTTGCTTTGCTTAGCTTACAAAAGGTTACTCTGTGCATGTGTGCATGTGTTCCTATACAAGGCTGTGTATGGAGAAGTGTGTGATATGCATATGAGCATCCATTTGTTAAAGGGCAGTCCTGCCATTTCCTGACAGGATGTTAGTGTCATGCTTCCACATAGAGTAGCTACATCATTTGGTCCTAATATAGTCTTGTGAACAGTGAGACCAATGGACAACACTAGTATAGTTAGTGTTCCCTTCATTGAGATGAAGACTAAGAGGAAAGACACTGCCTCTACTCTCTCTCCATAGGGTCCCTCATGGAAGGATCAGTCAGTTGCTGACTGGTCTCTCTTTCTACAGAATGCTGAAGTCAACAAGATATCAAAGGAAGGATTGGAGGTTTAACCGAAGTGTTACTGGCCAGTAACAAAGTTATATACTTGACCCCAGGAATAATCACACCCATGGTGTCTAACTGTTATGTTGTTTGTAACTCCAGCAGCTTTTCCATAAGGCTTGATTCTTACATGGCCTTTCTGCCATGGAGAAGGTTAAACACATGAAATCACAAATAAGAAAACACATTACAGGCTCACGTATAAAATGTAGTCACGGGGCTGGAGAGATGGCTCAGAGGTTAAGAGCATTGCCTGCTCTTCCACAGGTCCTGAGTTCAATTCCCAGCAACCACATGGTGGCTCACAACCATCTGTAATGGGGTCTGGTGCCCCCTTCTGGCCTGCACGCGTACACACAGACAGAATATTGTATAGATAATAAATAAAATAAATATTTTAAAAAATTAAAAAATAAAAAAATAAAATGTAGTCACATGTCACTTCTTATCCAAGACTTAGAGCTAGTTTAAACATTTTAAAAATTAAGCATGGAATTATCTACTAAATCTTCAAGAAAGTTTGAAGAAGATTCCACTCATTTTGCATAAAGCGGGGGTTGTGTTCCCGGTACCTGAGAAGAATTGCAGGCCCTTTTGTTCCCCGCTCTTGGCTCCCAGACACGGCCGCTAGTTTATGCCCGAAATAACCACACAAAAATTGTATTAATTAAATTACTGCCTGGCCCATTATCACTAGCCTCTTCTTGGCTAACTCTTACATCTTAAACTAACCCATTATAAAAGTCTGTATGTGACCACGAGTTGGTGACTTATCAGATTCTAACCTGCATCCATCTTGGGCTGGAGGATCATGGCGTCTGCTACATTTCTTTTCACCGCCTTCCATTCTATCTACTCTGCCCACCTAAGAGCTGCCCTATCAAAGGACCAAGGCAGTTTCTTTATTCAACCAATGAAAACAACAGAAATACAGAAGAACCCTCCCACACCACACTTGGCCTTTAAAATAATCTTCAGTAAAAGAAGATAATATTGAATGAGATATTGACACTTTACCAATGGCCGTTTATTTTCTTTGTGATCATGCTTTTTTGACTTTTTCTCTGAGGACACTTGTAAGCCTGGTCCTGGAGATAAAATAAACATGTGTATATCATGTATATATGTGGAAAATAAATTACTAATAAGAGTTAGATGAGGTTACATTTTCTATAGCAACTCATGGAATATTACATATATAGAGAGCACATTATATGAAGGAATTGTATAGAAACATATTGCTATTTAACATTAATGATAATAAAAATGGTATTTATATTTTCCAATAAATTATCCCAATCAACTTTAAGCTTTATTTATAAAATAGAAATAATCATTCAAAATATAAATGCATAACTTGGACAGATATTGGATGTTTTAAAGACAACATACAAACATCTCAAAGACTCATCCACAGTTCATTCACTGAACATACACAAGCAAACAAACTCCCAACAACAAAACTTCTTAAACACCACTTAGAAGAAATCAATACTGAATTATTTCTATCTCAAAATAACTTTTAAACTACTCGAAAATGTATTTATCACAACATTGCTCTTGTGTGCACATTTGTCTGTGAACTTATTCCTGACACTGAACATGTTTTTACACACTATTCTGAACAAATGTCTAATACTTCGTTGCATGAGTCTTTCTTGCCCTCTCTCTAGATTTACAGGGATTGGTTCTCCTGGAGCCTATGTAAATACCGCATTCACAGTTCATCTTACATCCTTACCACAGGAAATTATTGATTTACATGCTTCACACTTCTACTCATGGACTGGGTAGTGCAGTATCTTTTTCTTCATTCATTCATTCATTCGTTCGTTCGTTCATTCATTCATTCATTCAAAGATAGGGTCCCAAGTAGAGAAAGAGGAGAGAATAGAAAACAGTGTTACAAAAGGAAGATGTAACTAGACAGACTTGAATTAAAACATCCAGGAATATTTAGAAATTTATAATATAAGCATCAATTTTAGTACAAGGGATATTAGCTTGTTTTAAGTGCTAATCTGGATTCCTGAAGAACAGAACTCTTGCCATCGACATGAACAATTAGCCAATTCGATGAGCAGGGAAACAGGATATCTACCAGCTTTGAGTTCTTTATGGATTACGTTTCCATGGTGAGTGCTTCATGATTTACATCCCTGTGGTTGATGCTGAGAAAGACAAGGTGAACAGACTGGAAGGAAGGTTAATGGGGGTGGCTTTGATCACATCGTTTTCTATGCACATATGAAATGCTCAAAACTGACTTAAAAACAAGCAAATAAGAAAAAGTAAAAGTAAAGGAATTTTAAATACAATTAACTCACTTTGAAGGACATATGAGTTTGGATTTATACATTATACCTAATTATAGAATATTTTATTCCATGATCATGTATGTATCTGATGACACCACTAAATTAGCTGGAAGAAACAGAACTATTAATAAACGGCCTAGTGTCGGGATATGACTAAAATGGACTTTCCTTTATTTATCTTTGAATATAAATTATCTTGCTATGGGCCAAAGCTCGTCCAGAACTGGGCTCCAGGATCTGAGACTCTGGGTTGTGACAGAATTTGCATCTCCGGCACTTCCATAGACACCTGTACCTCATCATGACATATTTAGATACAGTTCTCTTATACTATATCCTCAATTGTACCCAGTCCCAGGATGTTTAAATTTCAGGAGGATGTGATAAACCCCAGGATTAACCTTGGTAAGGGCCAATTAGGAAGAGATTCTAAACTGGTAGATTTAAGGCATTAAAACTAAAAGGGAGGAAAAAAAATCTAGGTTGGAACTCATTTGTCAACATCTCCTATATTTTTTTCCCAGAATATGGATTTCACTGACAACACCTGTGCTTGGGATGACAAATTCCCCATCCTGAGTTATTGAGTGGAACTGGAATGGGGTACCTATGCACATCGAAATTCCACCTACTTTGTCCCTAGTAATTAGAACTGCAGTTTTACCTAACTTTGACGGTCTTCCCTTTGCCTTTTCCACTGCTTCAGTTTGGGGAGACTTTTCCACTTCGGGGGTAGGCTGGTTGGATTGTGAAACAAGGCTGATTGTAAACGTTATATATTTCACCCAATATCTCCTTAGTAATTCAAGATAAAATCATAAAAGTTGTTACCACTGAGCATGACTCTTTCTTGGTGTTCTCTAAAAAGCAACAGGAAATATGGTTAAAATATGATAAAAAAAAAAGCAACAGGAAATATGGTTAAAATACAATCAAAAAAGGAAAGGCAACCAGCATTCAGGAAGACATAGCAAAGAGCAGAGTTCTAATGCTTACATTTCTAAACTATATTTTGGTTTAAAATGATCAAGATCGAAATAGAGACAAATTTCTTTTTTTTTCTAAGAAATATTGGCTCCTCACTTGTCTTGCAATGCCATTAATCAGGATCAAACTTTGGCATTCCTCCCTATGCATTGGACCACCCCACTAACCTCTACACGCTGGCATGTTGAATGCAGAGTGTCTGACTAGAAATAAATGCAGCCTAACCTACAAGGTTCCTCTTCAGGGCTGAAGCCACAAAAATCAACCCCGACAATTGCCATCAGCTTTTACTCTTCTGTTCAAACTTTCATGTAGTGTCTACAAGGCCTGTCCCAGGAACAAGAGAGCCTGGCAGGGTAAACCTTTTCCCAGATGAATGTTCTAGTTAGCTTCTATTGCTATGACCACAAGCTTTACCATTTACAGCCCATCACCAGGGAATGCCAACCCAGGAACTCAGGACAGGGACCTGATGGCAGGAACTGAAGCAGAAGTCATGGGGGAACACTGCTTACTGCCTTTTCCCTCTTGTGGCTTGCTCAACCTGCCTTCTTAAACAACTCGGGTTCCTGCCCAGGCATGGTACCACTCACTCACAGTGATCTGGGCCCTCCCAAGCTAATCATCAATCAATAAAATGCCCCCACATACTTAACTAAGGGTGATCTGATGGAGGCAATTCCTCAACAGACATGATTCTTCCCTTGACATTCTAGCATGTGTTGAGTTGGCAAAAACCTAGGCAACACAACAGTCATCCGTGATGCCAGGGCTGTCTCTGGGACACAAGCCATCATCTCCTGAGAAGTGGAATGTCCCCTCAACCAACAAGGATTCTTTTCAGATCATCCAACAGAATCAAAACTGGCACCGTGTCCATTCAGACCACACCTTGACCAAGACTCCTGAGTTACACAACCTCTTCAGCCTGCCTCAATTCTGACATCATCTGTACTGAAATCTGTCACCGGACCCTGAAGATAAGTCCTAGACCCTTTGGTTCCTTTATGGGGTCCTTTTCCCAATGTGTACATTGTACGAATATTTCTCTGATTGCTGAGAGCCTTGCTCCAGACTGGTACAACGACCTGGGATGGATGTGGGAAGTTGGTGCCATGAAGAAATTGTGGCCAACTGTTGTTCAAACAAGTGGCTCTGGATAGCCTGGGCTGTTTTTATTTCTACAGTTTCAATGAACAACTTTACAATCAATCTTTACTTCCTAAGTTTCTAGGAATGATTACAATGATTACCAGTTTATTCCTTGCTTCTTTCCCCTTCTGTCCCCCAACTTTCCCACTGGTAGCCATTACCTTCATGATCTATATCTCTACTATTAGACACGTAAGCAGTCTTGCAAGCTAGAAAGGAAGTTTTCTAACTAGGCACACCTACAGGTAGAACAGTGTGCCCAGTTGGCAGCATTTGCAGTTACAGCGTCATGCAGGGTAAGAGACAATTTTGTCTTTAGTGGTTAGTATTTACATCTGGTGGGGTCTGGGTTCTCACAATCAACTCACCAGTCAAATCCAAATCAATATATTCTACATTCTGTACTATTCCATCTCCTCTGGAGATATACCAGGCTTTCCCATTTACCCCATAGGCAACATAACTTGAAAACTTACTCTTAATAGTTGGCACAGTTTATTTCTTGTTGTCATGTCCTTCTCCCTTTGGCACAGCTATTAGAAATGAGGGTACTGTGGGTTTCTATGTTTCTGCTTCATTCCATGTTTCTAGACTGTTCCCATTAACTCTTCATACTTAATAACATTTCTCAAAAACTCTTGTGGTTAAAATCATTCTTTCCAGAAATGCAAACGTAATATTCAACTTCAAGGCCTACTATGACTCATTCAGGCCAGCAGTATGGCTAGCTTGGTGAAAGCAAGGAGAACAGGTAGTCCATGTTCCTGGGATCATGCCCAGAATTTTGCAGTTAACTGTCCACAGGCTTCGCCGAGGAGGTTAAGGTCCCCAGGGTCCTGGCACAAGGAGAGCCATTCATGCTAGGCCTGTTCCCTAAGAAGTCACATGGCTCCTGCCTTCTGATTTCACACTCACTAGAAACATTCATCTTCCTATCAGGATGGGTGGGTATGTCTGGCTCTTTGGGGCTACTGGAGGTTTTTCTGTGAAACTCATACAAGCAAGGGCAGCAACAGGACAAGTACAGTAACAGAAAATAAGACTTTAATTCTTCTTTCTAAATCTGTACACAAAGTGGTGGTTTTCCTCGTGGCATCTCCACACATACATGTCATCCTACTTTGCCTCTGGTTAGAGACATCACTATCTCCTTACTTGTTCTTAACTGGTACCACTTAGAAGTTCTGCCAGACTTAACACTTAGCATTTGAGTTTGGGCAGATATATTTTTAGTAAAGGATAAAATCATGAAAGGCAGAGTTAACATAGGGGAAGTCCTATAGTAGTTACATGTCAGTCATAACATGGAAGTAGTGGAAGATGTCTTTATCAGCATCCCAGGAATGCCAGAGAAGTGGTCCAGAAGAGAAGATTAAGGATGCAAATTATACCAATAATCAGCCTTACACTGAAATGATGGAAGCTTTGTGTTTTGGAGTCTTGGCCATTAATTTTCCAATGCATGTTTTTCTTTTCTTCACATTTTCAATGGTGATTTATCACTCTAAATGTGGTGAAGGCAGATGTGAAGTTCATAGGAATAGTTAGAGCCAGGAGAGTTAATAGCAGAATAACAAAATGAGGATGAAGCTGACCAAAATTAAGGTTTGACAAAAATTTATCTATTCCCACTGCAGAACGACTTTATTAACATTTTAAAAGGTGAACAAATGTCATTCCCTGAAGAACTCAAACCTGGTCATTAATACAAAATATTTGTGCTATTCATGTAGCCCAGCTCAGCAGTAAAGGCTCTTGCTGTGATGCCTGATGTCATGAGTTGCATCGCGGGAACTAACATACCTGAAGGAGATAACTAGTTCCTATCAATTTTGTCCTCTGACCTCCACACGTGTGCCTCTGTGTGTCCTGCGAGTGTGTGCTCATGCACACACAAGAATGAACAGTATGCAATGCTTTCAAACTGTAAGATGAGATGAGAGGGAACATAGGTAAACCACTCTCCTTGCTGGTTTTGTGGCGGGGTGCATTTCACTCCCCAGTGTTGAAGGAATGCATTCTCACACTTCTCGCTAAGTGCTCTGGTTCTCATTTTCACTGAACTCATCGAGACCAGAGAACAACTGAAGGGCAGCTGGGTGGAGATTGTATACTTCACCTGCAAATGGGGCTTGATTTAACATTTGCCCGGAAAAGACAAAAGAAAGCCACATAGTGGTGGCACAAGCCTTTACAGAGCAAGTTCCAGGGCAGGCTCCAAAGCCATATAGAGAAACCTTGTCCAAAAACAAACAAAAGGATAAAATTAAGTCAAAAACACCCACTTATCACCATCTCTTTCATGTACTAATAAAGACTGTTTTCTAAAATATTGATGCCTGGAACAACCATTTCATTGGCTATGACAGCTTACACCATCTTTGGGGATGGGTAGCATTAGGAACGGGAAGGCTGGGAGCATTTATATTCACCCACTTCTTTCCAAATAAACTGAAAAACTTACCGGACTGGGATGGTTTTGCCTTTGTCTTTTCCACTCCTTCACTTTGAAGAGAATCTTTCACTTCCGTGGTTGGCAGGAAGGGCTTTGAAACAAGGTAATTGCTAAGTGTTAAATACTGCATACAGTATCTACTTAGTAATTCAAGAAAAATTATCATAGTCATTACCGTTGAGCAAGCATCTTTCCTGGTGATCTCTACAAAGCAAAAGGAGGTGCAGTCAATCCGTGTAGACTACAGAGGGATTAGCACTTGCAAAGACACAGGAAGGAACAGAATCCTCATGTCTGTGGTTCTAATCAAGTGTTTTAATTTTGCTAACTCATCAGGATGCAATAGGCACTTAGAAACTGGGCTAAAAGGCACTAGTACCTCACTTGGTCCTGCAGTGTAACTGAAAATGCGAACAAGTCTCGACAGCTCTCCATTTTAAATCTTTTTCCTGTGTGCTGTGTCAGCTACCAACCTTGGCACAAGGCGTATTAAACCCTAAAGAACTGTTCTTCTTCCCGTGGTGGCGCACTCCTTTAATCCCAGCACTCGGGAGGCAGAGGCAGGAGGATCTCTGTGAGTTCAAGCCTGGTCTACAAGAGCTAGTTCCAGGACTGACTCCAAAGCTGCAGAGAAACCCTGTCTCGAAAAACCAAAAAAAAAAAAAAAAAAGAACTGTCCTTCTAAAACACAGTGATGACTAACCTCAATCATTCCTCTTCATTCCTCAATTCCACAAAGAGTAAAGTCTCCCAACCAAGGTTCTCAAATGGTGCCTAAAGACTCCTACGGATCCTATGAAACCTTTATCCTGGGGACAAGAGAGTCTTGCATAATAAACCTATTCCCTAAGAAGGGGAGTAATCCGTGATGGCAAGGCTGTCCCTGGAGCATGAGCAATTGTGTCCTGAAAAGCAGCTTGTCCCTTCAACCAAAAAGGACTCTCTTAAGACCACTTTACAGAGCAGAACTGGTACAGTGTCCTTAAGACACACCTTGACCATGACTTCTAAATGATAGAACCTCTTCAGCTACATCATTTGTCCCTAAATCTGTGCCCAGATCCTGAAGATGAGCTTAGTGTTCCTTTATGTGTTCCTCTTCCAAATATGTACACTGACTGAATATTTCTCTGATTTTCACACTTATTGGAAATCTTAATATTCCCAACTGGAATGGGTGACTGAGCTCTGAAGCTAACTAAAAGTAAAAACAGTGACAGGACAGAAGTACACGAATAGAAAATATGAATGCACATTTTATCAGTTTTAAAGTTAACATGCAAAAGTAGTGAACTTAGTCTTGACATTTCATGTTACGGTACCCTTGTTCTTCCTTTCACATTGCTCTTCCCCACCACTCCGAGTCCTCCTCATGCTAATCCCCTCCCTTCTCCCATTAGCATGCCTTCCTGTTTTTATGCTAGGTGGTCAGAAGCAACCTTTTTGGGGTGACTTCTGCCTCGATCCTAGCCTCGGTGGATTCGTACATTCCAGGACAGGAGCGTGAGAATTAGAAAATGGTAAGCAGGAGGGACAAAGATAAGAAAGAATCACAGAGACACCGGATAGTAACTAGTAATGGGACGTCAATTCAGTCAATACTGAATGCTGGATTCACCAGCATTTATTTTCCATACACTTTTATACCCTAATACAAATGGGAAAGAAGGCAAAAGACTGCTTTAATATGATACAAAGGACAATTATAGCAGCTACTTGCCCCAATACTTGAGTAATCAAGCCATTATTTCTTGAGAAAGCCATTCTGTTGTTTAGGCAGTAAACCTACCCTAGAGTATGCTGAAGGCAGTCATTCCCTAGGTCAAACCTCCTATTTCTAAAGAAGGAGAAATAGGCTTGAACTCTCTGACCTTTGGTCAGGGTGGAGTGGATCTACCTCTATGGGTCATCTTAATGTCTAAAACACAAAGGAAGCACACCCTAAGTCAGGTTGTGTAGCCACAGTTGTTGTCAACAACTTTGAACAAGCCCAAACTCTCTGATCTTCAGACCAGGTGGGATAGGCTGACATTTTTTGAGCCTCTACAGCCATGTGTGAGGAATACACAGTAAATAATAAAGTATATTGTTGTGATTTAGAAAATGTGATTTGTTCCTAGCGAACGTAAAGAAAACAGAAAGTGTGCTTATGTTAATGTGAACAAGATGGTTGATTAAAAAAAATATGATCTCTATGAAGAAGAACTGACTATGAGCCCAAATGAATAAATCTCAATGCTAATTAGAGAATATTACATCATATATAATAATATTCCCTTACTAAATTCAGTACATTTATTCCAATTTTTCAGAGAAAATCCATTTTCTAACAAATCAAATTTTACTGTGTCACTCGTACAATTTTAAAGTATTTTTCTTTCTATACAACGTTATACAAATTTCAAAGAAATTAAGTAAAAGCAATTTTAGGAGAGAGTTTTCAGATTAAAATTTTTATATAATTTTTTTTCTTAAAGAATTCTGATCTCCAGGCCCTTAGAAAACAAGTTAAGATAAATACCAATTCAATTTATATTTAGTTTCAAATTTTCCTTGCTCTTTTTTCTAGTTTGAAAGCCAAGAGTAATCCACTCTCAGAAGTCTTACCTGAACGTGTCTGTCTCAAATCCTCTTCGTCATAGTCAATAAGTAGTTTCCTACTGTCATGGACCAAAAGAATGGCAAATCAGTCAATGGTGGTATGAAAACACTTGCCTGTCACATTACACTCAGAGGGGTATTTCTGGCATTTTCCATGGTATTATTATTCTGGTATCAGAACTTTTAAACATATGCTACAAACATGTGGTTTCTGTATTTCATTAAGAAACAATGAAGTAGAATGGTCATGAATCAAAAGCAAGTCAACACCATACATGAACTAAATTCTCTCAGCATAATGAAAAGTATCCTAAACTCAGAAGAAATCTTACATTTGTAGCCAATATCTGCTTGCTCTTGTACATGTGATTTCTATTAGGTTTGATGTCTTCCTCTAAAAAAAGTTAATGACTTTACTGCTTTTGGATAAGAAGTTGTTACAATTAAATAAGGTAATATAAAGCATGCATGACAAATAGAGAAACAAAGGATCATTTGTCTCTTAAGGCTGAACTGCCTTAGACTACCCAACAATGCTCAACATGTATTTCCTTGCAAGATATGATAGTATTATGTTAAAGTTGCCAAAAACTATTAAGGCCTGCTTTTGCTATTAGTTTATTCTATTCTTCATCATGTTGTTCAAAGAAAATCATTCATTTAACATTTTAAAATTTAAGCAGTTAGTTAAACAATGTGGAACTGTTCATACCTCAAATATATGAATTCTATATGGACCCAAATTGCAAAATGCTTAGACAGTAAAGATAAAAGTCTAAAAATCCCTTAGCTAGCAAAGCATTAGTGTAGATGGATGCTGTAAAGTAGTCCCACATTAGCTCAGAATTGAGTATAATAAAGGCTTCTTCATTCAGGGGTAGACTCACAGTTCACAGTCCTCTGCATGAATGGGGAACAGGAACCCAATCCAACAGCCAAGAGAGAGCACACAAGCTTTACAGCTGAATTTACAGTATAGGAGACCACGCCCAAGTGGGCTGACATCTTAAAGGCTATTGGCTGAAGGAGTTCCCACAGCACATTAGTATGGACTTGATGTCAAAATGCAAATGTCAAGTGATTTCCTGTGATTTACAGTACAACAACATGCCCATGTCCTTCCATATCCCACCATATCCAATGGCCCTTAGTCTAAATGACTCCTGGCCTTTCAGTCTCCCTAAATACCATTTCCCCAGAATCAAAAGAAATTCCAGTGAACTCCAGTGCAGGAGGGTTCATCTGTATTTCTGTGCTTTCATTGCCTTGGCCTATAGGATAGGACACAGCCCTTAAGTGGGCGGAGTAGACAGAACAGAAGGTGGTGAGAGAGAAGGCACTGGCAGACACCATGATACTCCGGCCTGAGATGGATGTAGGTTATACTCATGCCGGTAAGCCACAACACATGGCGATAAACAGATTTCTAGATATGGGTTGAAATAAGATGTGAGAGTTATCCAAGAAGAGGCTAGTGATAATGGGCCAGGCAGTAATTTAATTAATATAGTTTTCATGTGGTTATTTCGGGCATAAGCTAGCTGGCATCTGGGAGCTGGGCAGCAGTGGGACATAGCCCACTCCTCTCAGGTGCTGGAAACACAGCTCGCATCTATTACTACAGAACTCAGATCCCCAAATACCTCCGAGTCCCTCAAATTCCCAATTCATTCATATGTCCAAGTGCCCCTGAGTCTACCGGGTCTCCAAATGTCCTTATGACCCTCAATTCACTTAGGTTTCTTGGTATCAACAAGTAGTCCATATTTCCCAAACCCCTGTCATATTCTAGTCTCACTAGGGTACCCAGGGACTCCAAATGCACCAATGGTTCTATCTGTCTGAAAGCAAAGGGTGGGGGCACACTATGTGGCAAAAGGCAACAGCAGCATGAGAAAACAGTGATGCTCAACCTACAGAGATCACAAGGCCCTGGCAGAAGGGTTTAACATGCTTTGGAATCTGGATGTCCATGGAATTCTGGGACTAGGAATGCTTTTGCCAACTATGTGTGTGTTTCCTTCAGGCGTGTTGTCCATAGCTCCACATGGCTCAAATCTGGCTTTCTTTTGGTGGACATCATTATACATTCTCAAGATTAGGGCTTTACAAACTTTCTTCACCTATAGTGTTTAAAAAGTCCTAACCTAAGAGATAGTTATATAGTCCTTGGATAAAATACTTGCCTAAATCATGTGAAGTTCCAGGTTTAATTGTCAACATCCACCCCCCCCCACTACACACATATAAATAAAATCCCAAGACAAAGAATCTTGTATCCACTGCTACTTCTAATTCATCTATAGCTTTGATTAGCCTCTAGATAATGAGATGGACTCTGTCAGTGCCATTCCAAAATGACCTAAACTAAGTAGATAAGATGTGGTATTTGTACTTACTTTGCATCTCCATTTAATGTTTATTAACAAAGAATGTGAACACTTACACTTTGCTTTTACTTTCAACAGCATAACGTTTAGCTGTCCACCCGAAGGCATCTTGCTTAAAGGTATCGATATCTCTTTGAAGAAGAAGCTTGATGATAAGTTCGGACCCACACCTTACAGCATACATAAGGGTGCTTCTAAAAGAGCAGAGGTAGAACCTGGCTGTCGGGTACTTTAATAACATCGTTAAACACCTCACTGAATATGTTTTATCAGTTTGAAATATTGCCTGTTTATATAGAATTGACCATCTACTAACACATGTTGGGAGCTCAAATGTTCATCCTGTAAATTATCTCCAGGACAAATTTGGAAAAAGTTAACAGAAAACCCATTCTCTCACTATGGTATTACATGTCCTTTCATTCAAAAATACTGAGGCTATTTATCAATGTAGGTGACAGTTTAAGTGGAAAATTATTTGTTTCTTCCCTAGCCTGACATAATGTACTGGAACACATAATCAGATGAAGATCAAAGGAGAAAAGTTTACTGCATGATTAACATAATAATAGTATAATTACAAAATAAATAATGTTAATAATAATGGTAGCAATGGTGTTTGCAGGAGATGACCACATGCTAGAACTACATTGCACATAACATGTAATATGTACTGGCATGACCCTGCTTTTTGAATCAGGAAATAAACCGAGTGATATGCAACATTCCTAAGGTTGTACGTTCAGAAAACATGAAAGCTGGATTTAAGTTCAGTCCTGTGTAAATATTGAGATTTTTTTCTTAGCACCCAACTATGATGTTTACTCATCCAAACTCATTCAACAAAGGTCGTTTTTCATTCTTTTGATCATGCCAAAGAATAAAGTTTTAAAATAAATTCAGAGGGAAAAAATAAGAAACATAGAAGTACCACCATTAGTACCATGTGGTGATAGAAATTAATAGTTACTGAGGGACACCCAAACAATATTTTTCAAAGAAATATAAGAGAAACAGCCATCCAACAGATTTTCATTTTTCAGGAAGCAGTATACAAGAATGGATGATAAATATTGTAAAGATATTGTCACACTGCCGTTCAAAAATTAGAATTAACATCTTAAAAACAAACAAAATATGAGACTTTTATAACTTAAGTTATCTGATGAATAAGTTGTAATACAATTAATCAACATCATTTTATATTATCAGGAAAAATAGGCTCTATTGTATGCTGTCTTTTGTTGTTCACACTGAATAATTTCTTTTGTACCAAACTGATGGTCTAGGTTAATGTTGTCTTGGTAAGTAAAAGTTAAATTCTTCTTCCTATGAACTTAACATCGTGGCTTGGGTGATAGTTATGGTGCCAAACACACTGGCTTTATTAATTAGTACAAGGATGTTTTTACCTTTCCAGAAAATCACATGTCTTTGTATTTGCACCGTTGTTGATTAAGAACTCTGCCATTTTCTCCTTGTTTTGTTTCAGAGCAAGCAGAAGTGGTGTGATCTTGTTCTGTCAAAACAAATCAGTGATGAATAGGAAATGAAAACATTCATTGAGCTCATAATCATAAATGCTGACAATAAATTGTTATTTCTTTTTTTTTTTTTGATTTTTTTGAGACAGGGTTTCTTTGTGGCTTTGGAGCCTGCGCTGGAACTAGCTCTTGTAGACCAGGCTGGTCTCGAACTCACAAAGATCCTCCTGCCTCTGCCTCCCGAGTGCTGGGATTAAAGGCGTGCGCCACCACTGCCTGGCCATAAATTGTTATTTCTTCCTCAACCCACTGACTTGCACATTTGCTTCCCATTTTATGAAATACCCTACCTAGAGTGATCACACATATTCATTCCAAAATCCACACAGAGATTTTCTAGTGCCACAGTTTTTTACTTTTGTCAAGTCATGTAGCATGATATTTCGGAATCATGGGATTGCTCCCATCTACCAAAAGCTTCTTGATTCTCTATCTTCATTTCAACAACTCACAACAATAAAACACAGTAGCAAAAACTTTCTGTATTCTTGCTGGCAAATAAGCTCAATTCCCCCACCTATATTTTATTTCTACCTACATTACAAAGAAAGGTCTCGTTTCCAAGTGTTCCACGCTGACCATCTATCCAGGAATATGACAAAAAAAGAGAAGAAGATGAAGAAGAAGGAGAAGGAGAAGGAGAAGGAGAAGAAGAAGAAGAGGCCCTCCATCAGAGAAATATCTTTTATTTTTCATAATTTCTACTTTTTAAACTGCCTTTTGTGGAGACATTAGCATTTAAGGATGTAGAGTTCAAAGAACGCAGTGTTGAGAATTTTGAGATGCAGCAGATGTTTCATGCAATTATAGAGAATCTTGTTAATTCCCTCTTATGTGTGGTGCCAGAGCCTGAGACACCAGAGTCCTTATCAGTCGCTCTAGATGGAATTTTCCTGTGCTGTAGCCACTTCCCAAATAACCACTCAGAGGCTTAATATAAACTACAAATGCTATTCCTGTAGCTCAGTCTTGTTACCAACTAACTCTTACACCTAAATTAACCCATATTCCTTTCTATGCTTTGTCACATAGCTCATGGCTTGTTACCTCATTTTCTACAGTCCTACTTCCTCAGACAGCTGGCAACATCTCCTGACTCTGCCTTCTCTTTTCCCATCATTCTCAGTTTGGCTGTCCCGCCTATATTTCCTGTGTGGCTACCTGCATGTCAGCTTCTTTATTAACCAATGAGAATAGTACGTATTCACAGTGTACAGACGGGTTATTTCACAGCAAGTCATTTAGGAAATGGGCTCTTGCTGAAATAAACAGGCTTCAAAAGAACTTTGATTGCGTTTATTATAAAATAAGAGTCTTATTTAACTGTAGAGGGCTCAATATGAAATTTCATTCTTAACTATGATAACAATCTCAGGCCTGGTATGATGGTGCACACCTTTAATCCCAGCAGCAGAGGCAGGTGTATCTCCAAGTGGCAATTTCTGTCAGACAACAGTCATTTCATGGAAAATCACTGATTTTTCCTTTTTTTTTTTTTTTTTGGTCTTCTGTGTAATTGCTGCCTATTTGTGATTTCTTCAGAGTCCTACTAAAATTTACCACTGGGTATGCTTGCTAACTAGTAATGTTCTCTAATTAGGAATTATTATCATCTAACTAAAAAGCACAGAATAAACATACATAAAATGAGTCGTTTTTCAAAAAATCAAGATACTTTCATATCTTTCCTCAATTATCCCTCAACTATTGAATCCACAAATTTGTATGAATATTTCTCATCCACTTCCCTTTCTATTTTTCCTTTTTTGGCTTTAGCACGCATAGCTTGATCAATCATACAACATAACTTGTCTGCAGCATCCAGATGTTCATTTATCATAAAACATTTCTTTCTCATTTAAGATTAAGTTAATATCAAAGGCCAAGGCTCACATTGGGTGTCATTTTTAACTAGCCAATGAGAAGCATTTGTCAGACTTTAATATAGTCAAATTGGAGCTTTAGCAAATCCATTGCTTTGCCAAATATTTGTCAGAAATGCATTCAAGAAAGCTACACCAATATTTAAAGTGGCATCTTCAATGGTTGAGTTATTTCAAAACATTTCCATTAGAGGACTAGAGCTTTGGAAAGACAAAAAATTGACTCTACGTACACATGGCTGTTAAAGCCTGTGTTTTTCAAATCTATTAGAATCAAAAGGTGGGTTTTGCATACCTCGTTTGTTGCTTCAATGTTTGCCTTGTATTCAATCAGCTTAGCGGCTGTTTCGACATCCCCATTGTAAACAGCATAGTGCAGAGCGGTGTTGCTGTGACAGTCCATGATATTTGGGTCAGCACCATGCTCCAGTAGAATATCAAGGCATTCTATCTGCCTGCATTGTGCAGCCTGTGGATGTGACGCCAACATAGACTGTTGAAGGAGCTCAAGATCAGCAGCATTTAGTTACATTTAAAAGATAGAGCTTCGTTTTTTATATGTAAACAACATATTCCAAATTCACATCATTTGAAACTCATGGCTGTCATATACCTTAATTAGAGGTGTGGTGTCATTAATGTCCTTTGGACTAGTCTCACAGCTGTTTTCCACCAGGAAAGTCACCACCTCTGGTTGTCCATAGACACAAGCAAAATGCAGGGCAGTCCTGCGAGTACCAAAGGGACATTTATCAGCTTAAAGGACATTTTCTCAAAACTTACACAGGCAGTTATAATCACCAGACAGCACTGAAGGACTCTGCATTTTAAAATTTTATTTTCTTCTGAAGAAAAGTCATTTTATTGCTTCTTGTTGCATAGAGCAGATAGTCCATAGCCCCAAATGTTAGTTGTTTCTGTATTTTAGGCTATAGATTCTTTCTATTAACAAGCCTGAGGCCAGGGTCGAGGTACTCTGCCGGGACACTACTGAACAAAGCACTCGGCCCCCAGCTTCAGATGTGACAGCCCCGATGAGTGAGAATTAGTGTGACCTGGGCAATGCTCATGGGACTCGCTCCTCTTAGGACACCAATACAGACAAATCTGAGGAGAGAGATGTCATAGAACACTAGGAATCCATGCACCTGCACAGGAATGATTGGGAAAGCATGGAGACCTGAAGGTGGGGCAGAACCGAAGTCAAGATGAGGTCAGTGATTTGAAAACTATCCAAGGTGCCAGTGAGCCATATAATGTGGTAAAAATCATTGGACTTAACACTTGTAGGAAAATCAGGGCTCATCAGCAAATCTTATTATAAACACGCTTGGCTTATCAAGAAGATACTGAATACCCCTTCAGGAGTGTTTAAACTAGTGAGCAAGAAGGCTCTAAGTACAAAAAATTCTGAAATGGACATGGCACCCATGAACTTGGGAGGCAGAAGCAGATGGATCTCTGTGAGTTCAAGGCCAGCCTGGTCTACAAAGTGAGTTCCAGGACAGCCCGAGCTACATAGAGAAACCCTGTCTCAAAAAACCAATAAGAAAGGAAAAAAAGAAAAGAAAAGAAAAGAAACCTTTAGGTGTGAAGTTGATACATACTAGGAATTTCTCTTATTCAATTTTCCACAATGTATATGATGTTGTGTTTTATTTTCTCTAATGGATACACTAAAGCTGTATTATCCAAGTTTGCTGAAACCCTTGGGAAGGCCAGTAAGTGTCCTAAAAGGAGAACTGTCAACAGGAAGTACTGATCCTGGTTTGTTTCGCTGCTAATGAGGACCGGTTGGGTGTTAAATCCTTCCCAGATGTGCAGTCTACGATTCACAACAGATGCTTCTCTTTACTCTCCTCCGACAGGAAGCTGTCCTGCTCCCCAGTAATCGCACCTCCCTCCAAGGAACTCATACACTCCCTCACTGCTCCAACCTCACTGTTACCTGTATTTCCAATCTACGTATTCCACGGCAAAAGCTTCCCGTTCGACAGAGCTCTTCACTGTATCTATGTCACCCTTGCTTGCAGCCTTGTGCAAAGGATAGTAAGGTGTATAGTTGGTGTGGTATTTGGGCGGCTGACAGCCTCTCTCATCCTTGTTCCCAAAGCCCACGAAGATCTTATCCAGGCCATCACAAAATCCTAAGGGTGTCCTTTCCTTTTTGGGAAAGAACATCTCCGTGTTAAATGTCTGCTTTGCAGGCCCCTTCCTTCCTGCTAAGCTTCTCCTGCATTCCCAATCCAAAATAAGAGACTATGCCAAGATGGCCTCTCCCAAACCCAAAACCCAAATGTGTAGTAAATCAGCTCCTAAATGTTTGAATATCGAAGGAAATTCGGAGCCAAGTCCTGCCACAACATCCCAGTAGGGAAGCTCCGTGTTGGTTTAATAGCTGTCAACTGCAGTTGGCAACGCGGTCGCCAAGCAACGGTGATAAACACAAGCAAGCAGTGCCTAGGCTCGTGCCAGGTACGAGCGCAGGGTCACCTTGGAGAGCTGTCCAGTGTGTTAGCAAGGAAGGTACTCAGTGCGCATGTGCAGACTCAAAAAAAAATCAGCCAGCGAACCCACTTAAGGTTCCCTCAGATTAGGACCTGCCAACCCCACCCCCTCCTTGTAGCTCTTCTGGAGAAGTTTTCTTGTGTTTTCATTCCCATTTCTTTCTTTGTTTCTTCCGCTACCCATTCCTCATTCAGTAATGAGTTATTTAATCCCCGTGAGTTTGCATACATGCTAGATATTTGTTTGCTGTCAAGTGTGTATGTCTTGTGGAAGAGCTTCAAGCAATTAACAGCTGTTGAAAGGAGGAGACAATTGAGAAAATGGCTCTGTAAGATTCAACGGTAAGGCCTGTAAGGCTTTTTTTTGGAGGGGGGGGGATAGTGATTGATGTGGTTGGAGCCATCCCTGGGTGGTGGTCCTGGGGTCTAGAAGAAAGCAGGCTGGGGAAATCACAGGAAGCCAGCCAGTAAGGGCACCCCTCCATGACCTCTGTATCTGCTCCTGCCTCCAAGTTTCTGCCCTGCCTGAGTTCCTGTCCTGACTTCCTTTGGTGATGAACAGGGATGTGGAAGTGTAAGCTAAATAAACCCTTTCCTCCCCAACTTGCCCTTTGGTCATGGTGTTTCCTCACAGCAGTAGAAACACTAGTGTTAGTATTCAGACATCTGTTCTGGTCTGACCGTGAGTATATGTCCTCAGCTGAAGCCACTAAAGCCACTAAGAGCATCACCTGTGCACATTCTCTGTGTTCCCCTTTAAAAGGTCCCTGCCCACCTCCCATCTCTCCCTCTTTCTGTCTGTCTCTGTCTGTCTGTCTGTCTCTCTCCCTCTTCCTTTCCCTCTCCATCTCCTTTTCCGCCACTCCTGTCCCCAGAGGCCCGGTCTCCCCTCTCCTCTCCCCCACTTTCCCATTCATTTTCCCCCAATAAAAAAAAACCTCTCCACTTTTGCTCTGTTGCTTAGCATCTTTCTCTTCATGTGCCACTTCTTTTTTAAATCACACTAAGACAACTATCCAATCACAAGTGGTTAGCTCTAGAGACATACACATGCTAGAATTTTGCTAGGATTTTGATGGGCATTGCATTGAATCTGTAGATTGCTTTTGGTAAGAATGCCATTTTTCATATGTTAATTCTACCCACCCCTGAGCATGGGAGATCTTTCCATTTTCTGATGTCTTCTTCAATTTCTTTCTTCAAACATTTAAAGTTCTTGTCATACAGGTCTTTCACATGTTTAGTTAGAGTTACCCCATGATATTTTATGTTATTTGTAGCTATTGTGAAGGGTGATATTTCTCTGATTTCTTTCTCAGCCTGTTTATCATTTGTATAAAAGAGGGCTACTGATTTTTTTTTTTTAGTGAATCTTGTATCCTGCTACATTACTGAGGTTGTCTATGCATTGTAGGAGTTCTCTGGTAGAATTTTAGGGGTCTCTTATGTATACTATCAAATCATCAGTAAATAGTTTGACTATTTCAAAGTTTGACTTCTTTTCTGATTTGTATCCCCTTGATCTCCTTTTGTTGTCTTATTGCTTTAGCTAGAACTTCAAGTACTATATTGATTAGATATGGAGAGTAGATAACCTTGTCTTGTTCCTGATTTCAGTGGGATCACTTTGAGTTTCTCTCCATTTAGTTTAATGTTGGCTGTTGGCTTGCTGTATATTGCCTTTATTATGTTTAGGTATGTTCCTTGTATCCCTGCTCTCTCCAAGACTTTCATCATAAAAGTGTGTTGAAGTTTCTGTCTGGTAGACCTGTCTGTTGGTGAGAGTGGGGTGTTGAAGTCTCCCACTATTAGTATGTGGGGCTTAATGTGTGATTTAAGCTTTACTAATTTTTCTTTTACATATGAGGATGCTCTTGTATTTGAGGCATAGATGATGGTATTTATTGTGTGTGCTTTTCCCTTTTTTGGGATTTACTTCTGTGTTTTGTTGGGATTTTCCTTCTAGTACTTTTTGTAGGGCTGGATTTGTGAATATGTATTGTTTAAATCTGGTTCTGGCATGGAGTATCTTGTTTTCTCCATCTATGGTGACTGAAAGTTTTTCTGGGTATAATAGTCTGGGCTGCCATTTGTGGTCTCTTAGTGTCTGCATAACATTTGTCCAGGACCTTTTTGGCTTTTATTGTTTCCATTGTGAAGTCAAATGTCATTCTACCTTTATATGTTACTTGACCTTTTTCCTTTTCAGCTCTTAATATTCTTTTTTATTCTTTATGTTTAATAATAAAAACAGATTATTATATGGTGAGGGGATTTTTTTTTTGATCCAGTCTACTTGGTGTTCTGTAACCTTCTTGTACCTTCATAGGAATATCCTTCTTTAGGTTGGGAAAGTTTTCTTCTGTGATTTTGTTTAATATATTTTCTGTGCCTCTGAGTTGGACTTCTCCTTCTATCTTTATTATTCTTAGATTTTGTCTTTTCATGGTTCCACATTTTCTGGATATTTTGTGTAGTTTTTGTTAGATTAACATTTTCTTTGACCTATGAATATATTACCTCTATCGTATCTTCAATGCCTGAGACTCTCTCTTTCATCTCCTGTATTCTGTTGTTTATGCTTACATTTGTGGTTCCTGATCGTTTACTCATATTTTCTGTTTCCAGAATTCCTTCACTTTGTGTTTACTTTATCGTCTTTATTTCAGTTTTCAAGTCTTGAATCATTTCTTTCACCTGTTTGATTGCTTTTTCTTGGTTTTCTTTAAGGGATTTGTTGATTTCTTCCAATTTCTTGTTTGTCTTTTCCTCCACTTATTTGAGGGAATTTTTAATTTCCTCTTTAAGGGCCTCAATCATTTTTCTCAAATTATTTTTTTGGATATTTTCTTCTGCTTCATCCTGTTGGGGTGTTCAAGTCTTGCTACTGTAGAGCCACTAGTTTTTGCTGATTCTGTGTTGCTCTTTGTGTTGTTGACTGTGTTCTTACCTTGTTGTCTATTCATCTTTTCCTCCAGTTGGTGTAGTTGGGGTGTGTCTCTGGTGATCACTCTCCCAGATGCCAGTGGGTCCAAGGCTCAGATGATGGTCAGTCCTCAACATGGTGTCGGGGCCATGATTCCAGTAGCTCGGTGCTCCCAGAAGTCACTCTGGCCTTGCCTCGCATCCTACTTCTTTTAATGCAGAACTTATCCCTGCTGCTCAGAATCTTCTAGGTTCTTTCTAAATGTGATCATAACCATTAAAATATTATTCACTTAATTTTTCAGACTAACATTTGCTTCCAGAAATATGTCACCTAGGCAGCCCCCCAAAACTTATCATTTCCAGTAGTAAGTAAATTAGGTGCCCCTTATGGTGGTAGGACTGGATGCTGGGAGAAAGTCAGGAAATCCCCTGGCACCCAAAACACAACAGCAATGACAACTGAGCATCAAGGGCCTGTGTGGATGCCGGAGGTGGGGGTGGTTCCAGGTTTAGCAGTACCAGGCTGGGGTTATTTTGCATCAGGCCTGCAGGATGCTGAGTGTCACAACTACTACCTCCTGTAGAAAGCCTGGTTCTTGCAAACCTTCTACCCAGCGAGAAGGGCAAATCATAGGGAATGACGCAATTGACTCAGAAAGGCATAAGAGGCTTTCCTGTCCTCTTCTGGGTTCTGGAGGGTAAGTTTCCTTGAGAAATTGTGACCTTAGTTCCAATCACCCCATGCTGAGAAACAGGGCATGAACTGAGGTAGGGTCAGCAACTCGCCTTGCAAGGCGGCTAACAAACAAAAGCAAAGCTGCCTTGCTCTGCCGGATTAGGCTCTTGACTAGCTGTAAAATAAAGGATAACCTCGCTACAATCCACAGACCCAGAGAGGCTAGGTAACAAGAGATGCCCAAATATCCCCGAGAAGGGGCAATAGAAGAGATTTCATGAGTGGACTGAGGGCGGTTGGGGATGGGAACATGAGCAGTCAGGTTGGGGTGGGGGTTGGGGGAAATATTGAAAGAGACTGAAAAGGGTGGGAGCATTTCAGGGTCAGGTAAAAACCTGGTGCAAGGGAATCTCCTAGGACTCTACAAGGACGACCCCAGCTAAAACTCCTAGCGATAGCTGATACGTAGCCTGAATTAGCCATCTATGTGACCAAATTGGTGCATAGCCCAGTTGTCATCTGAGACGCTTTATCTACTTTTTTTTTAATGCAGCACCAATTTCTGAACGCCAATAGTTCCTATGCTCTGCAGTCCTTGCTAACCCACCTGGCTTCCCCTCGGCACAGAACATTTTGTTTGAGAGGCCTGCCCTCTTCTGGAGTATTGAAATATTACATGCCAGATTTCAGAGTTGGCCCAAAGTAGGTTTCATATTTGGAAGTAACAGTTGTTAAACGTTTTGAACAATAGAAATAAATAAAAATTCTTTAATATGTTTTCCTGAAAGTTTTTTAAATTTTTACGCAGATATCATGTGTATGTCACATATATTCTGATTATGCCACATTAAAAACCTTAAAAACAACAACAAAACTAATACTAACTATACTAATAAAGGCAAGAGGTTATACTAATAAAGGTCTTTGCAATCAGTCATTGTGACCCTCTGGAACAAAATCTGTGCGTCATTACCTCTATTGTACAGAAAGGCTCGCAGAGATAGGGTTTCCTCAATGTCACCCCACCCAATCACCCTACAGATTCTTCCTGCTTTTTCTGGTCTGCATCTCCCATGAACTAACCACAGCTTGTTGGAATAGTCAACGAAGCCAGGTTAGTCAAATTCTTTTGAGAGGAAATTTGAAACCAGACTACCTAAGCTCTGAATCTTACCATGGATAAACAACTTTCTGCATGAAGAGGCAGAAAAAAAAATGATCAGAGAGATGATTTTTAAAAAAATAATCAAATGGTTTACATAAGCAAATGAAAGTCAATTTCCTGTCTATAGTCGTTCCTAGAGCCCTCTACTTTGATTTAACTTCTGAGAATGGCTTTCTCCATTATTTTTTTTTTTACATAACTGGCCCACGCGAATAATAACATGAAATGGTAAATAAATAAAATCTAGTTAAAATGGAATAAAAATCCCAGTTAATACGGTACATTGAATGATGTGCGTAATTTGTATTGTATTTCATAGCAAGTAGATTCAAATAAGGAGCAGTAAATGGTAATGACTGTAATTATCAGGGCAATAAAGTCAAGCAACTCCAGGGTCAGCTGTAGGGAGGACACATTACACATGGCTAAGTTATGGTAGACGTTCTCTCCAGGCACCTGGATTTCCAGGCCAGAAGTCAAGTGCTCTCCATGTCTCCAGCACCATGGCTGCTCATCCATATTCCCAGGCCCAGCTTCTCCACCTCCAAAAAGGAGGAATGTGGGCTGATGGTGGTGGGAGCAGGGTGTCTCATGGAGAAACTCTTCTTTGCTTAGGACTGGGAAAATGCAGAACACGGAGTATCTGAATTTGGTCTGGGAAGAACCTTCTTCTTGTGGCCCAGGGAGTCTCACCTGTGTGTATCTGTATGGGAGGCTGGGGATGGGACAGGTGCTTACAGCAACATGAGGTAGCCTGGCCTTGCTCTTCCAGCGGCAGCTGGATAGACAGCGCCCACGTGGATTTCAGTCCCAGGGATTGTTGGGTTCTGGCATCAGCTCAATATTCTTTCCACTGAGGAGAGACTAACAAGGAGCACTTAGAGTGATTGCTACATGCTAGAGTCCTGAGGCTGGGGTGACTTCAAGTAACCAGGACCTAGAGGAAGAAAAGCTTGGTTTACTGTACTTGAATTAAATATATGCACAAGGTATTCCTCCTTCCACGTGTAATTAAAAATTTTCTGCGAACTTTAAAATAGCTATGCAGTGTTGTCAGTATGCCAAGGCAAATCCTTCACATGTATTATTTTCTTGAGAATGTTTCTGTCACGATTGTCTATGAGTTTATGGCAGGAGCAATGTCACGTTATGGAAAGGACCACGACAAGCTTGTATGGAACTGTTGCACGTCTCTTATTAGTTTCCATATGCTGGGCATCTTGTTTGAGAACTGGGAGGGAAATTACAAACAGGAGTGTCTGTCTTCCCGAGCTCACAGGTCAGGCACTCACCATGAACTCGTGTGAGGACCAAAGGGAGTGTACGCGTAAAGGCTGTTTCGACCCTGAAGCATCATAATAACTTCTGGGCATTTTGTAGAAATAATGTTGGGTTAAAATAAATGCTAAGGAGTCTGGTAGATAAAGGACGGGGGTGGGAACAAGAAGGAAATTGTAGGGAAGAGGAGCTGTTCTGTCAGAGCTGGCACGGGGGGCGGGGCATTTTTAAACACTGTCTGAATCATTCCTCCACCCTCCCCGGCAGTCCCTTACTGAGTCACTCAAGACTGTCCTTTCTAGCAAAGGAAAAGATGTAATTTTCTCAGAATCCTGGCAAACTGCTAGCACCCATTTGCACATCTTGTCCGTACAGGCTTCTGCTGTCCAAATGGGCAAAGGCAGAACTAGAAAGAGATGGAAGTACCAAGTTTTACCCCTGTTCTGCACAGTAAGTGAGAGGAAACTCATACCTAAAGCTATGATAATAGCCAGTTAATATTGCCAGCGTTTAAGACATGAACATTGTTTTGTCAAGTGAAAAAAAAAAAGTAGAGAAGTACAAAATGAAAGTCTTTCCTGATCTACCTTCCAAATTGAGATATATCCCTAAGTATTTTTCCATACATATGGAAATATATACAGTGGTTAGTTTCCCTTGCCCATGGGGCAGTGGACAGGTTGACTGCAGTCTGAAAATAACAAAAGAAAAGTTCTAGAAGTAAACTTCTATACTTTTAAATCTTGTCACTGTATGTATGTGTGTAGTACAAGATCATGTGCAGTCCTGCTACGTCCCATCTGGGTATGAAACCTCTTGGTCAGCAGATCTCTACAGTAGATGCCACCCATGGATGAGCAATAAAGTGGCCATCTGCACTATCAGTTGACAGTCACCTTGCTCATGTTCAACCACTTCTTTGTCGACTCAACAATGTCACCAAAGATACAATAATGACGCTGGCAACCCAGTATGCCAAGAGATGCCAAGAAATGTTTCCTTTAAGCAGGAAATGGCAGTACTACACTTAAAGAGAAAAGGGGAAAATATGTCTACTGAAATACAATAAGAAAACTTGGGAGCTAAGCAGATCATAGCCCTATAACTTCATTATAGTTTGCTCTTGTAATTGTTCTACTCTGATAGTTATTGTCAGGCTGGGTGACTCAGTAGTTCATCTCTGGCTGTCTAATTTATAAATTAAATTTTCTCATGGGGCGTACGCATAGGAAAGAATCTTGTCTTAAATAAGGCTTAGTGGACTCTGTGGTTATCAGCTGGCTGTCACAGCATCATGATACTTGTGTTCAAATAATCCTGAGCTGACTCAATAGTGACTCAGAAGTACAATAGTGATGCTGGCCACTCACTATGCCAAGAGAAACCATCAAGTGTTTAAGTGAAAAATTATTATTAATTATTGTGAGTCTTGATGACTCATAGAACTAAACTTTCTCATAGGTGTTTACATGTGGGGAAACACAATATAAATAAAGGTTTATACTGATTGTCCCAGTTCCAATTATACATTAGAGAGGTAATATCTAATGCAACCCCCAAAATAAGGAGATCTTTGTGTATTGACAAGATTTTTCCCATCTAAGAATGTTGTAGAATATTATTTTAACTAAGAAAAGATGTATTACATTTGTTTATACTGCAGAATATTACCTTACCTGTGTAAATGTGTGTTTTCTTTATGTTGCATTTGTTTAATGATATACATATGTGTGTTTAATTATATAAAAGAAATGTTGTGTCTGTTTCATCTTGCCTGCCAAAGGCACCTGATTGGTCTAATAAAGAACTGAACAGCCAATAGCTTGGCAGAGAAAAGATAGGTGGGGCTGATGGGAAGAGAGAATAAATAGGAGAAATCTAGGCTCAAAAAGAATGGGGAGGAACAAGAGAAGACAAAGGAGGAAAACAAGGAAGATGCTCAGAGCAGCTGCCACCACTCAGACTTAATACCACCACTCAGACATAGAGACAGCAAGCAAGGAAGAAAAGGTTAAAAAAAAAAAGTCCCAAGGCAAAACATAGACGAAGAGAAACAGACTAAGTTAAAAGAGCTAGCCAGAAAAGAGCTAAGCTGAGGCCAAGCATTCAAAACTAATAATAAGTCTCTGTGTCATTATTTGGGAGCTGGTTAGTAGCCCAAAAGAAAAAGCCTGATACACAGCAACCATGTTGAATTTAGTGACTGCATTGTATATCCTTTAAGCGTTTCATGAGTGGAGGAAATGTTTTATTTCATCTTGAAATTCAGTGTTCTGTTTCCTAATTCAGGTGCTGTCTGCACAGACTAGTGCTAAGTGTGTATCATGCAGAGGATTCTGAATTAACGACATGACTTTTTCCTCTTACCTTCCATTCCAACTCCTGTAACCCTTGTGTTATTCTTGCTGCTTTTGGGTTTAGTTTTGTTCTTCTACTACTTAACACATTCAGTCTCGACTGAGCGCATGCACTAAATACCACTAGGCTTATTTATTATAGAAAACAGGCTATTTAACATCTTGAATCTGTCTCTTTTTAAACAATTTTATTACAATTTTGAGTTATTCACTTTACTGTCTTCTGTTCTTTGTCAGAGACTTTGATAAAGGTAAGCCCATGTGTTAATAAAGATATATTCAAATAATGTAAAAATATTACCTAATGCAGCACCAAGTAGTTTATGTAAGTAGGATATAATAAGAGAGGAGATACTGTCATCTGTGAACTAGCATGCTGGTAGCCTCAACGATGAGCAGTGGAGACTCATGGGTCATCCTTTTAATGCCTCTCAGCTTTGTCTATATTATACTACTAGTGACTACTTGTCTTAATACCCAAGTTTGTGGACTCAAGTCAAAGGGCTCCACATTCTTCAAAGTCTATAGTCTTAATACTGGGGATAAGAACAAAGATTTATTATATTATGTCCCATTGAAGGGACACAGAAATCCTAAGAGAGACATGAACCATCAGGACCTTGGGTTGTAACAAAAGCCCGCCAAAAGTAGAAGCAGATGAAACCATCCAGCACGGCAAAGAGGACAAGATCCTTAACCATTCACAGGTGTTTGTTGAGCACTTTCATAAAATGAAGACTGAAAATTGATTTCCAAATGTATTAATCCTCTGAGCTTTGCCTTGCTTCTAAAAAATGATAACATTGTGTATCCTTTATGTACATAAATATTGCATCTTGATGAGTGTATTCTTTCCTGGCCCGGAGTAATTTCCAGAAAGGGTTTTAGGTACAAAACATTCTTAGTCGGGAAATAAAGAACCTTGGGGTTTGGTTTCACTTCGTCATACACTCTATTTTGTAACACACTCAGATATCCTACAACTTTATGGGCGACTGGGGATCTGAGGAGGCTCCGAGTTCACTCAGCTCTGCCAGGGTAAAAGTGACTCTGCCTTATTTAGCTGATCATTGATCTCAGCCCTAAGGACAGGAGAGGGGGTACACTAGATTATCCTTTGCAATGAGGAGACCGAGTAAGGCGTAATCCCAGCATCCTATTAGAATCCCACCCTTACCATCTTTGCTGCCTCAGTTTTCTTTTCTCCTTCCCCAGGCCATCTCCAGGAGTTCAGCTCCCTGACCTTAAGTTCCTAGATCATGTCTTTCTGTGTTTCCTCCCTGCTTTATCTGACATGGAACCAGCTTCTTGTCGAGATGTATTTTTATTTTCTTCCATGAGCCATACTGCACTGTTTCCCAGTCTAGAGGCTGTAGAACTTGGGAGAATGGAGTCAGTAAATGAGGCAGGCTAAAGACTTATGCAATAGCCAACTTTATTCAGAGCATCAGACAATTTATACTCCGAGTGTTAGGAGAAGTCACATGAGTAAAGCGTTCAATCACAATCACAGGCCATGCGTGGCAGGCAAGCTGCAAGCCACAAGACACTTTTCCTCCTACAGTCACATGAACAGCAATAGCCAGCGGTAATGAATAATCTGAAGTAAATTTACTCCTCCCCACCACCCCTAGGAGAGCCACGGAAGCATAATCCGGGAACAATTCCGTGTCTTTGAGGAAACCGACGTCTTGGTTTCTTAGAATTTCCTCACAAGTACTCAGAAAAACCCTCACAGGGCTCCATTCTCGGACAGTGTCCAAAAGTGTTCCACTTTCATGCTCATTGACTACAGTGCAAAATCTGACTCAAAGAAAGCATCAGGTTGCCATGGAGGAGCAGAAAATGAGAAAGACAATGACTGCTTGTTTCTGCTCTTTGCTTTCTCCATCTGGAAGGTGGGATTAGCATAAACAGTAGAACTGCTCTATTGGTTAGTGCTGAAGACACACCAGCCTTCTTCTGGTTCTGCAGGACAACCTATTCTTCCTCAGCTCCCTCCCTTTTCCATTTTCTCCCCACCGTCCATGACTTTGGCCAGTGGCTTTTTCCAATTCAGTGGTCACTTCCTTTATGACTCGTACTAAAATCCCTTTCATAAAGCTATGTATTTTGACCTCCAGGGTACTGATCACACGTCTAAATTTACATGGATTTATTATTCGGTTAGGAACTTTACCTTTAATAGACCACATGCTCCGTGAGAACAAGCGCACCTGTTTTCTCTCACCAATGTCTCTCCAGCACGTGATGCTCAGCATATGTTTGTGGGATAAATAAGGGACCTTAAATAAATAGGAATAGTGAGAAAGATGAAGGAACACCGTGCAGGACAATTGCTGAACGCTGTGTTTTTATGATCGCCACTTCCTTCTCCAGAGCAGATTTTTGTAAGGCTACCAAGTCTCCAGATGAGGACAGCAGAGAGGAACGTCTATGACATACATTTGTAAATAACAAAGCAATAGGCGAACACAAGCACTTCCTGATCATCAGTACTCTTTACTTCTCTTTCCTGTGAACCCCACTAATCCCTTGCTCAATGAATTCATATAGACAGACTCAAAAGTGCCTCGGTAACCAGATATAGACCTGTTTGACTATTAAATAATCACCCTCATAAACATATCCTTGGTTGTTGCAAGCAAAATAAATCTTACTGAATCTCGTAGTCTACAAGAAGCATAAGGTCAAGTTAACTTTTAAAGGGCCATCACATGATTTGGCAGAGTGATAGACCCAGCATAAACACTGTAAACATTGCAAGGTTAATTCTAAGGAACTCTTTTATAAATCACTGACAATTATGATACAAGTATACTTTAAGATGATTATTTACCTTAAAATAGTTGATATCAACTCTTTTTGAAAATACTCTTTTTTATTATTTTGACTCCTAAAGCTGAATATAGTGGTGCTTGATGATAACTCTACACTAACAGTAACTGTCTGTCTTGACACCTTAGAGTGCTGCAATCACTATGGCTTAAAAACTCTTCAGCATCTCTGCCTCCTCCACCCAATCAGATATGGAGGTAATGGGATGTGGTAGAACTTCCAAATGCAAGAAAGGTCCACACCAATTCAGCTATGGCTTCTGGGTAGCAACTACATGAATTCATAAAAAACTGTGTGTTTTATAAAAGCACAAAAGTGGAAAGCACTCTTTGGAATGAATGATTTACAGTTTCCTTAAAACTCACAAGGATGAAATAGAAACCGTCTGCCATCCTCAGCCACAAATGGACCTCTCAAGATGCATTACTGGCAAAAACTGGAGAACTCGATGTAACACTTTTATACAGTCTTCCCTGTAGACTAAGTGGCTGAAGCCCAACTGAAGGTTCTAATGATTAGACCCATCTGCAAGTTTCTTTGTTGTCTGACCTAACCTCTGCCAAAAATGACCAAAGGCTAGACCCACTGGAGGCTGCCATAATCATTCCTTCAATGCCTCTCAACTTACTCCAAATATCTGTAGTTCTCATTATCTACCTACCACTCACATTTAGTCAGGATTCTCCAGAGAAATAGCCAGTGACCTGTTTCTGTGTGTACGCACAGAGCTGTCATAAGGAACTACCTCGCATGGTTAAGAAGCACAGTAAGTCTAAAATCTGCAAACCCAACTGGCTGTCTGAAGACCCAAGTGTGTCTATGTTCCAGATCAGGTCCACGAGACAGTGGGCTGCTGCAGAACCAGGAAGAGCTAATAATATAGATGAAGCTCAAGGGCAGCCCAAAGTCTCCTGATTCAAATGTGAATGTCATCAAAAAAATGTCAAAAACTTAAAACCAGCAGAAACACTTAGAATAATGCTTAACCAAATTATGGGTGTCCCATAACCTACTCCAAGTTCGCACATAAAACTGGCCCTTACGTCATCTCATGCTTCATTTCCTTTTAAAACATTTTGAAATTCATCTCACTTTATTGACATGTAATTTCTATTTCAATTGCCTTTCTACATTTTGATTCTTGCCTTTCTGGCTTTCTCCGAGGACAGTCTGTGTTTGCTTTCTCAACCCTGTGGCAGAACACCTGACACAGATTTTGGGGGAAAAAAAAAGAGAGAGAGAGAGAGAGAAAGAAAGACTTGTTGAGCCCAGTTTCAGAGAATTCTGACTTTGTTGCTTCTGGCCCCATGGTGAAGGAAATCGCCATGGTTGCAGAAGGAGCCAAAGAGAAGGATGCTAGCCTTACAGAGGACAGGATGCAGAGTGAAAGACATAAAATGGCGAAGGGCCAGATTCAGTCTCTAAAGTGACCTCCTTCATCCAGCTAGGCCCATTACCTAAAGTTTCTGTTCCCTCCCCAAACAGTCTGGCCAGCTTGGCTTCAAGCATTCCCCCCTTGAGCCTGTGGGGACATTTCAGAGTCAAACCTTAGGAGAGTCTTTCCCCTAAATTACTATTTGGGGTAGCAAGAGTAAAATATATTTTATCCTATAATTTCCGGTTCCTGGAAATCTTCACAGTGGCACGTACAATGTACAGCAGACTGTTGTGATGAATGGGTTCAGGCTGCGGAGGATCAGCCCAGCAGTCTCCACAGCTGAGTCATTGGGATCCTAATGCAAACCCTTGTTCACATTTGTTATCTTGTTTCCATGTTTCTAACTCCCATTATCCTCATCTATATCCTGGCCTCTTTCTTGCTGAGCTGCTTCCTGTCTTGTATTAATTAATACTCATTGTGGAAAGCTCTCAGCCAGTCAATAATTGTGCAAAGTTCAAGTCATAAATTCAGGCATTCTACTGCAACCACAAAAAACCCCCATCTGTTTCTACTTCTAATATTTATTACAAGATGGGAGTGGGGGAGATGGAGATGGAGAAAGAGAGAGAGAGAGAGAGAGAGAGAGAGAGAGAGAGAGAGAGAGAGAGAGAGAGAGAACACAAGAATAGCCGGGAAGTGGAGGTGCACGTCTTTAATCCCAGCACTCGGGAGGCAGAGGCAGGTGGATATCTGTGAGTTTGAGGTCAGCCTGGTCTACAGAGTGAGTTTCAGGATAGCCAAAGATACACAGAGAAACCCTGTCTCAAAAAAACAAAACGAAAAAAAAAAAAAAAGAATTGCAGGAGGAGAAAATTCCACATGGCTGCCTTCACATTGTGAGCAGAGCCCTGCATATAGGCTGCTACTTTGATACCTTGTAGTCAGAGAAATGGTTTGAACAGCTATGTACGGGTTAGAGGATGCTTCTAGGCTAAGAGTTACCTGGAAAATCCTCCCATTAGAAAAACAAAACAAAACAAAACAGTATC
>JAQHUG010000090.1:3504104-3528325 GCA_028555095.1 Dicrostonyx torquatus | reverse complement strand
TGGTGGTCCAGCCCCATTAATTAATTGAGGGGTGGCATAATTAGCTAATGGCGGGGCGTGGTCACAAGCCGAAATGGTCAAGACCACACCCCTTCAGCTATGTAAGCCCCACCTTTGTCCAGCTGTGGGCAAGCATGCGTCCTGACATTCTTCCTCCCTATGGACCTCCCACCTACATGTGGTCGAGCACATTCTGTGCAGTTGGGGCAACCAAACTTGTTTACTGAAGTGAGAAACACATGGCTTGTTATCTCACATAAACCAAAGCCCCCAACATTCCATTCCCTGGGCAAGTAGGACTCACAGGCTAGAAACATTTTTGTTTTCTAGATCTATTAAGCATGGTGATTTAAACATTGTTATAGCCATAATAAACCAAGGTTGGACTAGTTCATAGAAATACCTGCAGCATTCAGGGACAGGGTTAATGCTCAGCTTCTATTCTCTTTAGAGAGGAAAACTCTGATGGCTATGAAGGGACAGCAAACTGTCACCCCACCCCCTTTAGTCTTTAAGACAAGCTGGCAGTAAATAGATCATCAGGAGGAAAAAGCCTAAAAATACATTCATATAAATACACGCTGTGGTTACAAAGTATGAAACTCAAAGAAAGGTCTTGTACTCCAACCTTTAAACCCTTCATAATAGAGAGAAAATATGGGGCTATCTGCAAAAATAGTAACTCTTAGGAAAGCTGAACAGCAAGAAAAACGGACCACGGACTGGGGCAGAGTTCACCTGAAGCTGATTCTGATATTAGTCTGGGTTTTTCCTATGAATTACTCTTTAGAAGTATCTAGCCTTCAGATGGATGAGGAAACTTCTAAGAGAATCTTGCCTAGGCTTTAAGAGAAATAGGACAAGGAATGGTTTGAAGTCCTTACTAGAGTTTTTACAACAAATACCTGAGCTCCATCAACCCCAACAGACAAAGGACCCATCCTCAATAAACCAGCTAAGGGGACAAATGACAATGAAACACAGGGAGAGATTTATTTAGTGTGGTCACATTGGGGAGAAGAATACATAAAGAGATGTGGTGGATCCAAGTCCATCTTCAAAACATTGAAATATACTTTAAGTCTAAATAGAGGAAGAATTAGGGCAGGGGACAAACCGTGCATAATTAACTGGACCTGGTCAAGGTGTGGTCTCTTTGATCATTGTCTTAATACTTGTTATACAAGGTAGTCAAAGAAATAAAATTTCTGTTATCATTTAAGGGATCAATTTGATTCCTCCAAGGTGGTCACTTCTTCATGGTCCAGTAACCCAAGGTCACTCTGTGTCCCTGGAAAAATTAAAGGCGACAGCAAGGCACAAAATGAAGGCAAGCATCAGACTTTCCTCCTGCTTATAGCTACTTTCTGGAGATAATATATTTTAGCAAAAGGAAAGTGTATGTGTCTGCCTCTATGGAAGTGAGGAAGTGGGGGGAGTAAGAATGACCACGATTCTTCCTTCAGTTTGTATTACTTGGCATGCCAAAGCACCATATTGCTCTCTCCCAAAGTTTGAGATTGCTAGTGTCTTCTGATGACAACAGACCTCGTGAAAATTAATTCACAGAGATAAAAACCTAAGTTGTCTTTGATAAAACTACGAGAAAAATAAAAATGAAGTCCTCACAATGATAGCCTCTGACCTGTACCCACTGAGTACTGGGACTATAAGCAAAGTGCCACCATGCCTGTTGTTTATACTTCCTGCCTTAACAAAACAGTACCTACCCCTGTCTTTTATCTTCATCTTCCAATTTCCTTAAAATGATACTGATTTTAACTCACTTGATTTTTTTTAATGCTCTGCTCCCATCCTCCAAACTATTCTTCTCCAGTACAAACTTCCTAAGTTGATGCCCTGTCCTGTTTCCTTAGTTGGAAGGCTCCTTCTATTACCTGAGCACCTCATACTAGCATGGAAAGTTCTGCATAACAAAGTCTTAACCAACTTTTCCAACTGTCTCTCCCAAAACATCCATTACCTTCAACTAAAAGAAATAGTTTGTAACTTCCCACATCCACATTATTGCTTACACTGCCTACAACAGGGATTAGAAAAGTCTGTCCTGTAAGATTTCACCTGCAGTTAGTTTTCTATAGCCCATTAGCTAGAAATGATTTCCATGTGTTAAAGGTATAGGGGTGTGTTGACTGAGTTTTCTGTCCTGCCCAGTTTCCTCATTTGTTAAGTCCCAAAGAAATCACACAGAGGTCTACATTAACTTTAAACTGAGTGGCCCATTAGCTCAGGCTTCTTATTAACTCTTATAACTCATATTAGCCCATTGTTCTTGTCTTTGCTAGCTACATGACTCGGTACCTTTTTCAGTGAGGCAGTCACATCTTGTTTCCTCTGTGGCAGGCTCACAACTGTGGGGAAATGGGCTTTCCTCGGCCCAGAATTCTCCTGTTCTCATTGACCTGCCTCTACTTTCTGTCTAGTTGTCCCACCTATACTTTCTGCCTGGCTACTGGCCAATCAGCGCTTACTTAAAATATAATTGATAGAATATAAACCATTCTCCCACACTTCTTCTCCCTCCTTTTTATTAACAAAGGAAACTGAGCTGGACAGTGGTGGCACATGCCTTTAATTCCAATGTTTGGGAGGCAGAGGCAAACATATCTCTGTGAATTCAAGGTGTGGTGGCACACAACTTTAATCCCAGCACTTGGAAAGCAGAGGCAGGCAGAGCTCTGTGAGTTCAAGAACAGCCTAGACTACAGAGTAAACTCCAGGACAAGATACACAGAGAAATTCTGTCTCAAAAAGCCAAAAATTAAAAATAAAAATAAAAGGAATAGAGGTTAAAATAAAGCCACGTAAAGATGGAAAATACACAGAAAATATGAATACTGTATGTTATTATGTTCTCTTTGAATTGTTTAAATGATGAGGAAGGAGCAACAGCTGCCAAAAGATATTTGTTTATAAATGCTGCTAAATTTATCCAAGATAGGTATTTTGAAAATACTTTGACTTCAAAATTAAAGTCAAAAGGTACGTTACTTTGGAAAAGTTGTATTGCTTTTGTTTTCACAGAAAATGAGACACTGTGGGTTCATTCTGAGTTAAGAAAAATCAGATTTGATCAAGGAAGACCACCTGAGAAATCTCCAGTAGAAACAGATGGCCCAGATGTCTGAGTTCTACATACAGAACAGATTCAAGATGCTGCCTGAGATGATCAAGACTCACAGGATACTCTAGTCAGGACTTGATCATAACTCTAAATTTTCTTTAGGTCCCCATGAGATTATCAGCACCCCCAAACAGCAGGAAGGAAGTAGCCTGGAAAACTATGCCCACATTCCCCAAAAATGGACTATGGATGTTCTTGTTTTCCTAAAAAAAGAAAAGAAAAAAGAAAAAAAGAAAAGAAAAAGGAAAAAAAAGAGGGGAAAGTGGTGTGGGACAAATGTCTATATTCTGTCAATTATACTTTAAATAAACACTGATTGGTCAGTAGCCAGGCAGGAAGTATAGGTGGGACAACTAGACAAGAAGTAGAGGCGGGTCAATGAGAACAGACAGGAGAAGGAAGAAGAAAGTCCATTCCTCTGCATTTTTGGCCCTGCCACAGAAGAAGCAAAATGTGACAGTCTCTCTGAAAAAGGTACTGAGCCTCGTGGCTAACATAGACAAGAATAATGGGCTAATATAAGTTATAAGAGTTAATAAGAAGCCTGAGCTAATAGGGCAATCAGTTTACAACTAATATAGACCTCTGTGTGATTTTCTTTGGGACTTAGAGACTGCGGGAACCGGGCAGAACAAGGATTGGGCAGGACAGAAACTTTAGACTAGAATAAAATAAGATCTAGACCAAATTAACTTATGATCAAATTCAGTTAGAGTCAAATACAAACCATTTTCCGACTTTCTAAAAATGGAAGAGTTTTTCTCTTTGCTTGCGACTCTGCTGATGCTGCTCTAGGGAGCTCCTGTGGAGCAATAGACCCAGAATGTAGTGTAAGAATAAGCTTGAAATTGAGGAAATTCAGTGTTCCTGCTTAGAATTCTCTTTGGCCATCCTGTTGGGGCAGATTAGATTGGTTCATACATTAATTGTCATTTGTTATTTCATTGTGTTCCGTGTTGACTGAGTTCAGGGTGACAACCAACACTTCTAGGCAACAAGAGAGAAGCATAATAAATGCATTCAGAGTCTTACATGGCTCAGAAATAAGCACAGAAAGTCCCTGGGATAGCTGGTATTTTATACTTAGGCTCAATAAAAACTGGGCAGTCATGCAGAAATGGGATTGGACAAGTACAATTGACTGACATTGTTCTGAGGGAGGAAATCTAGTTGCTCATCTACTCCAATTCTTCTTTACCTTGCAGGGTAGATTGCTTTAGGATGGGACCATTCTGGAAGGAGACTCTCCTAGGAAGAAAAAAGATCATGACCTTTCTGTTGGAAGAAGTATTCAGGTCTCTGTGACCTGCCCTGGAAAACAAGAATTTTGATTTCTCTTCATTTGTAAGAGAAAAACAGTGGGAGGAGACTGGTGGGCAGGAAGGCAGAAATGCTGCTCTCAGGCTTTTCCAATATCTGGTTCAAAATTCTTAGCATGCCAAAGATGCCAGGTTTAAGGAATTAATTTCTGAACCTTGATATTGTATAATAGCAAGAATCTGCTACTCTCTGTGTGATTGCTTTAGATACTTCCTTGTATATGCCTATCTATGTTGGAATTGTGGATTTTAAATTTTGAATCTGTGACATTCAAAAGCTTACCAAATCACATACTCTAGAGAGTACCTTTGATTATATTATAAATATGATAAAAACATTTTGTAGAATATGACATATTTTGGTAATATAGAAGGCACTGCATGATGAGTACCATTAAACAAATCTTAAAGAGACAGACCATAGCCATCATGTTAAGTTTGGTTGTGCATTTGATTTAGCACATGCCCGTCATTTCCTTCCAACCAATAAGTTAAGTGTAGAGTGTATTCGACAAACCTATTAAGTGGTCCAGAGAAAGACACAGGCTTTCAGATGGACAAAGAAAAACTGATGTGTTTCAGATGGTTGACAGGGAAAAGAATCCGTCTGCCAATGTTAAAGCCTCATGTTTTTGACAAATCCAGCAAACACAAACACACATATACACACTCAACGAATCAAAATATTGGGTCTGAATATCCCTTGTCACATAGCCAAAGGCATTCTGTTAGAGCTGAGGGGGAGGCACACAGCTAAATTCAGTAGTGCAATACCCATGTTCCAAACTTCTACCACAGCTCATTAAAACTTTAATCACCCAACACCTTTTCCTCACCCAAAGTTTAAATGCCACCACAACCCTGCCAGAAACAACATGGTCAAGCCTGTCACAGCTGTACACCACCATCCTGGAACCAAATTTCTGTCTAAGTTACAGTCCCTGGTGCTGTGATAAAACACCACAAGAAAAAAAAACAACTTGTAGTGGGGGCAGGGTTTGTTTGCCTTACAACCAATCTTCAAAGGACATCAGGGCAGGAACCTGGAAGCAGAAATTGAGACAGAGGCCGTGAGGGAACACTGCCTTGTTCACGGGGCTTTCTCAACTGCTTTCTTGGACAAACCAGGACCACCTGCCCAGGGGTGGCCCCACCCACACTACAGGGGCTCTGTCACATCAATCACTAAGCAAGAAAATGCCCTGCGGATTCCCCCCCAGACAATGGGATGAAAGTATTTTCTCAACTGAGGTTTCTCTTCCCAGCTGACTCTAGGGTGTGTCAAGTTGACAGAACAAAACACGGCTAGTAAAGTCAATAAAGTCAGTAGAATATCTGTCATTGACTCCAAATTAGCCATCAGTGTCTAAGACTTATTAGAGAGGGTCCCACTGTGCGAAATACAATACAAATAAACACTGTAGCATAGCTGTGTGGTTTTGTGCATTTGTCCCTACCTATACTGTGTGAGTGGGTGCTTTAGCCAACTTCAATTTGAGCTCAGAGACAAAGCAGTGATGAATTCTTGTTACCTTGTATCACAGCTATAATTTTTTTTTTCAGTAACTGTTTGTTTTTCGTGTTTGGACCCATAGGAGAGCATCCCCAAGAAAGCAGCATGAATTTCCTGGCATTGCTACGCCCATGTCACCTTGGAACATATCCAATAAATGACTCTCTTTCATCAGTGTCAGGCTTTAAAATGTGGATGACGTTGCAATGTACTTGAGTAGAATTGTGTAATTTCATAGCGGTTTTCAGTTCCTGGGTAAGTTGTCACTATAGTCATGGTCTATCTCTCAGGCTGTGGTAGTAGAAGGTTTAAAAAGAAAATATATTTTAAAAATCAGCTGTAATTTTTTCATATGAGTAGAAAATTCTCTGATATGCAAATCTGTAAATAAATCTGAGTCATAATTCTGTTTAAATAGTTTATTATCTCTCAGGCTGTGGTAGTAAAAGGTTTGAAAAGAAAATATATTTTAAAAATCAGCTGTAATTTTTTCATATGAGTAGAAAATTCTCTGATATGCAAATCTGTAAATAAATCTGAGTCATAATTCTGTTTAAATAGTTTATTCCAGGCCAACTTTTCAAGAATTTTTACTGAAACGTAAGTAGGCCAATTATTTGCTAAAAGACCTATTGATGAGTTACCTAAACTATACTTCATAAATACAGATTATTTTTCAAATTGAAATTATTTTCCTGTTTTGTTTTCTCCTAAAATATGAAAATTTATAGCTATGGACCTCATTAATTTCTTTTAACAAAAGTGACTAAACAGACCAAAGAAGGGAACAGTTGATTCTTTTACGCCTTGGAGAATCTCAGCAAATTTACCGTGAATATTTCACATCCTGATTTTTCCCATCTACCTTCTTCATGGGTAGATTTTGGTTTCTTGTGCCAAATTTCTTTTTTAAGGTTTAAGTTCACACAGCTTTTCTGCTCTGGGTCTCCAGCAGTTCCTCTTTGAGAGACGGATCCCCAGGGTATGGCAGAAATTCCAAACTGGATCACTTTCCTTTGTATATTCACTTTTTAGCCACCCCACAATATTTGAACATTGGAATTCTGTCTGAGTGCATCTGTCAAATCATCAAAGACTGCAAAGAAAATATCATGAAAATACCATCCAAGCTGTGAGCCAAAGTGCCGTGAATAAATTAGATATTTTAGTGACAATAATATTCAATGAAAATAAAATGCTGCCTTTTTTTCTTCTTGTTCTGTCCAAATAAATATTTTGTTTCTATTTGAACATGGATCAATAAGTGGCCCAAGACTAGAGAAAAAAAAATATTTGAAGAATTGGGAGTCAGTGAAAATTAGAACCACTGTGGTAAAAAATACGATCATCCAATATCAAAATGCTTCTAAAAATAATTGTGGGCAGAGCTGAGGTGATGCGGTGGATCTAAATCTCTCCCACTAAGGCACTGAAGCTTCATATATATTTAAGTTTTGGATGGAATATAAACTCAAGTCTGTCACCATTAGTCAGTCCTATTTCTGTTCGAATCAAGTTTTCAAAGATGTCTAAAGAAATAACATGAGTTCCATTTAATTTTAGTTTTCACTTTTTTTTTTTTTACACAGTAAGCTCTTATTTTTTAAAGGCCAAAAAAAAAAATCCCACCCACATTTCTTAAATGACTTGATTCATCGACCAGTGCTGTAGGACAGAAAGGCAGTCTGAGGAGGGCAGATGTGGAGACTTATCCTGCACTCTTGTTCAGTTTATGCTCAGTTTGGAGAGGAATTACTTAGGCTGCCATTGAAGAAGGTTAGCCTGGTAAAGGCATGCTGTGGAAGAGAGAAAGGCTGATGGGTAGGGCCAACCCTACAAAAATTTCTGGATCTCGAGTTTCTAACAAGCTTTTATTTTGTTTAACTTTACTTTTTTTGTTTGTTTTAGAAGGGAGGCTAGGCTGGAGAGATGGCTCGATAGTTAAGAGCACTAGTTGCTTTGTTCTTCCAGAGGTCCTGAGTTCAACTCCCAGCAACGACATGATGGCTTACAACCATCTATAATGGGATCCAGTGCCATCTTCTGGCACGCAGGCATACATGTAGGCAAAAATCCTGTATATATCATAAATAAATAAATCTTTCAAAACAAACAAAACAAAAAAACCAGTGCACATAAAAGAAAAATTAAAATAAAGGGTATATTAAATTTAACATTTAAGCACAGAGTTGGGGAAAAGGACTCATTCATTCTGGAAACAAGTTTTGATAAATTTTGGCATACCAATCATTGAGACAAGTATCTATCTCATTCAGGCAAATGTGGATATGTCCAGTAGCTCTTGACTCCTTTCATTAAACTATTTTTCCCAAATCAAGAAAAATTGCATTTCAGTCTTTCAGCTACAAGCGCATCTGTGTGCTCTGTGGCACAGGTGGCTCTTGGCTGCCAATGAAACCCACACAGACACTGAATGTTTCCACAAACGCAGAAAGCGCTGCTGCTCTGTAGATTCGCTGACGAATACAGCAGTGTGGGTCCCAGCTGAAAGCACTGCCTAAATTTACCTTCTAAGAGAGCGTGGATCTGTTCACAGGGAACAGTAGTAGACTTGAGAAGATCAGAGAAGCACCTGAAGATCCAATTGCTATTATCCCCTTGCTCTTAAGAGCAACGATGGATTTGTTGTCTTACCAAGACAGGTGCCAGAAATTTCCTTGGATTATCTTAGAGGCAGCCACGGATCAGAGAAGCAGAAGTACAGCCCATTAACAGGCAACGGGGCGTTCCTCGGAAGCCACTGTTTTCCGGTGAAAGATAGGCTATGAGCATTCCACACTCTGAGAGCTGGGGAAAGGAGCTGGCCACGCCCATTCCCACCATCTGGAGTGTCTGGGACTAGAATGAAGGGATAGCAGTTGATACCTGTGGTGGGTGATCCTCGAAGCAGCTCCAGCATCGTTGGCTGAAGACTTCAGCTGTCTGGGCAGCCAGGTGATGTCGAGGGGCTCCAGAGAGGTTCTATGGGTAACTGAAGCCGCCCACACATGTGGACTTCAGTAGAAGCTTAGGATGACCTGTGACAAAAGATGGTTGGAGGTGACTTCCCCGTGACTAAGAATCATGAAACACTTTGCAGTCTCAAGAAACAGTGGCCAGGAGGCGACAGACCTTGCAATGTGAAGTTATTTCCCCTAGAGAAGTGAAAGCAGGTTTCTCCGTCGTTAGCATGGAAAGTCCTACAATTTTTGATGAGCAAAGAGACTGATCGCCACCTCTGGAAATGTGCCCTGTAAGACCTCTTTCCAATCTAGCCCTCTATGTGTTGAAGTCAATTTTTATGTAACTTGGGAAAAATAAAATCGATTGGATGTTACTCGCTGTAACAAGTAAGTGCAGCTGAGCCTAGCTCATGCATATCTTATGAAGGCAGAGGCAGCCACGCGCTCATAGCTTGCCCTGAGCCTTTGTATAAATAGCCTGCGTTTAGAAACAGTTCACTTGACCAGAAACTCAACTCGGAAATTAGCACATGGAACCTGCCGACCTGCCAAGAAAACTTAAATCAAGGATTGAAAGAGTGAAATTACCTTTAAAACGCTTTTAAATTAAGTATATTTAAAAGTCCAGGAAGTCAGCTCTTTAAAAATGTTTATTACATTTATTTATTTTTATCATGTGTATGAGCGTGTGCCACAGAGCCTGTGTGGAAGCCAAAGGACTGTTTGCAGGAGCTGGTTCCCTCCTTCTACCGTGTGAGTCATGGGGGTTCAACTAAGGCTGTCGGGCTTGGAAGTAAGTGTCTTTACCCTCGAAGCTTTATCACCAGTCTGCAAGTTATCATTTTTATTAACAATTATTAAGCCCATGGTGTTTCTACATAGAAAGAACATTTGTAAGTAGTGACCTTTTGTTTCCCAAGTTCTAAGTGGTTATTTTGTTCATTTAAGTGAGCTTACCTATATGACAAGTAGTTGCTTTCTGCTCATTATTTATATACATAACAGACGATGTGGCAACATTCATGGCAATAAGTTGCTTCATTTTCAAGTGAGTTAACCTACTTTCAGAATTTCAATGAGTATTTGTATCTTCGTTTTGTAGGACAGTATGTTGATTTAAAAGATCCCCATGGTTTTCATGTGCACCAGACTTCTTGTTGTAACAGCTATCCACAGCTTCAGGCAGGAAGAATTGGTTTTAGCTAACAGTTTCAGGGGATTCTGCCCATACTCATTGCTGTTTTGTTTCTCTGTCTTGTAATGCAGAGCATCAAAGGCATCGAGGGCACCATCACTTGGGGACACTTCAGTACACAGAGAGACTTCACACCTAAATATCACGGAATAACTTTTTCCAGAATAACTTTTCCAAGGTAGAGAGCATGGTCTAAGTTTTCTCTTTTTGTTTCTCTTTATTCTTTCTTACATTTATATGATTTGAAGAATAGCCCCCATAAGTTCATATAGTTGAATGCTTAGTCACCAGTTAGAGGAACTATTTGGGAAGGATTAGAAGGTGTGGCCTTGTTGGAGGAGGAGTGTCACTGGAAACGTGCTGTGAAGTTTCAGAAGCCCACACCAGACTCCCCATCTATTCCCCCCCCCACCGCCTGTGCCTGTGGATCAGTAAAGCTCTCAGCTATTGATCCAGTGTCATGCCTAGCTGCATCCCACCATGATGATCTTCACTATATCAGCCCTCTGAAACTGTAAGCCAGCCCCAGATTAAGTGGTGTTTTCTATAAGAGTTGCCTAATGAAGCAACTTTACAGCAATAGACAATGTACTTTCTGAGAGTCTCCAGGGAGGTTTTCCACTCCTCTTTCCTTCCAATTTTCTATCTTTTGTAGCCTTTTAGAGATTTCTGACCATCTCTGGGTCACAAAGCACAGTTTCAACATTCTTTGATCTAGAAAGTTTTCTGTGTCCAATCAGGAATATTTTCTCATTTAATGGATCATCTCATCTAAGGATAGAGGCCTGACCTTTCTCATTCTTTTGTTGAATGTTAAAGGCTTATGTATGTTCTGGGATCTGGGGGTTTACTCTTGGATTCCTTTATAATAAAAACTTTCAAGTTTGTGATGGTTTGAAAGAAAATGACCTCCAAAGGGAGTGACACCATGAGGAGGTATGGCTTTGTTGGAGTAGGTGTGGTCATGCTGGAGGAAGTGTGTCACTGTGGGAGGTGGCTTTGAGGTCTCTTTTCTCAAGCTTCACTCAGTGTGACATTGACTTTCTGCTGCCCTCTGGTTAAGATGTAGACAGCTCTGCATCTGCCTGCACACCGCCATACTCCCGATAACAATGATAATTGACAGAACTTCTGAAACTGTAAGCCATGGTCATGAAAGAATTAAATGTTTTCTTTGTAGGTGTTGCCGTGGTCATGGTGCCTCTTCACAGCAATAAAATAAAAAACCATAACTAAGATAAAATCTTTCATATGCTCTTTACGGGCCTCAAGGTTATTATTACATGGAGGATCCTGGCTAGAGTACTTAACATCTGTTGCCAGCACACCAGTCCTTCCCTATTCCAAATGGCCACAAAGGCCCATATTATCATCCTCTCTGGGTATAAAGGTGTGGGCCCAGAAACCAATATAATTGGTCAAGACTCCAAAGGGATCCTTCAAGAAAGATTCAAATTCCCTTTCAAGATTCCTTACTTCCGAACTTGTGAGGGAAGCATTCACAAATCCAGTCCCCACAAAGGAAACTTTACAAAGGGGATAAACAGAGACTGGAGGAGTCTCTGCTAGCAGGGGATGACAGTCCTAGATTGGAAACTTTCCAATGTCCCTTTGGTATCTATTTCTTTCTAAGTCTGGAGAAATGGGTTCCTTGAGAATGGGCTAAGAGTGAAATGGGGGTGAAGAATAAAGCATCAGAGAGAGTAAGTAGGTGGGAGAGGAGGGTAAAGAGAACTTAGGTGCAAGGAAGGGAAGTTGAGGGAAGGCTTGAAGTCAGAGAAGGAGAAAGAGAAAAACTAGGAAGTCCTGTGAGGTTAGGCACCTGATTAGGATAATAAGGGCAGGTGGTCAGTCCAAAGGGTCTCATAGGCATTTTGACCCTTCATCTTTGTGGCTGTCATTTTAAACCTATTTGTGAGGATAGACTGAATCACTCACAGTATCCTCTCCAGCATCCACATTAGAGCTGTCTTAGTGGACATGAATTCCTTAAACCTGCTTTGTTTTTGTTTTTGTTTTTTTATCGTGGACATAGGACTAAAACAACTCCCAATGACTTATTACTACATTCATAAGTCAGAATATCACAACCGCCATCAAGAAAGCTTCTCCTTGCAGACGATGGCAATTAACCCAGCGGCTCCCAACTGGTTGATGTGTAGAGAATACAGACTGTGGACATCCAGCCCTGAATGGGGACCTACACATTACACCCCTCCCCCCAAGACTCAGGGATTTTCCCAGAAGTGGAGCAGACAGACTAGAAGAACCAGAAGTATCAAGAACATCAGGAAACAGTATTTTCTGGAACAACAGGGCAGTTGCACTTATGAATTTACATAAATTATGACAGCATGCACAAGATCAGCTCCTCTAAAAGACATACCAATTATGAGTGTGTGCATATTTTATAACAGGATTCCAATGTCATATATATATACATATATACATATTTTGTAACAAGGCTTTACAACATTTAAAGAAATATGAGAAAACAAAAATGATGAAGAGGACAACTTAGGGTACAGTTTATGATTGCAATTTTCTTTTTTTTAAATAATTGATGCAAATGGACAAAAACCAACTATGGAAATATGAACACCAACAATCTGAATCAATCAACATTTATTGAATGTTCTACCTAGCAAAAAAAAAGCCACCATTTTTGCAATGTACATGAATATTTTATTAAACCATATGCTGATGCTTAAAATACATTTAATAAATTTTAAAGGGTCAGGGCTCGAGAGGTGGCTCACCCGTAAAATGCTTTCCCTGCAAGCCTGAACCCCTGAGTACAGATCTTCAGGACCCAAACAAACCAGTCATAGTACACTGCCTCTGTCACCCCTGTGTGTCTGCAGGAAACGGGAGGCAGAGACAAGAATGAATCTCCAAAACTTAGCTTGGTCACAGTAGAGAAAGTCCTACTTTCTCTATGGAAAGGAGAGGAAGGACAGACACCCCAAGTATACCCTCTAACCCCACTAGCCCAGCGACACAGTATTACCTATGGTCACTGCATTAATTAGGGAGGGTAGCCTGCATGATTGGGTGAGGCGGACACCCCCCGGCCCGCGGGAAGAACGACCACCACACGAGGATCCTTCCTGTATCACACTTTACTGGAGAGCTTCTTGGTTGAGGGGAGAGCTGAAGCGAGGGGCCCAGACCCACCCAATGCTGCAGCTTATATAGGGAATAGGGACACGGGTAGCCCTCTGATTGGCTGCCGATCTCTCGTGACCATCAGGCCATTCGGGATAGGCTGATGGTCTTATATGTGCAGTTGGTATCAAACCGCAATAGGGAGGAAGCCGGTGCCATCTTGTAATGGCGTCTATTAAAAGCAGCTCCCTGCAAGTGGGGAGTTACTGAATTGAGCAAAGGGAGCTTAACCAGGGTCTGCATTAGAGACTCTCCACCACCAGCAGCCAAGAACTGCCCAGTTATCCTCCTCTGAGGGTGGAGCCTCTTGCGTACCCCTCCCCTCTACAACCGAATGTTAACTTTTCAGTTTTGCACTGCCTTATGCAGGTCTCTACAGCTGCTGTGAACCTATAACTTCAAAACCACGACGTGTGCAGAAGATAGTTTTCGATAGCACTCCTTCCTTCCCTATGGCTCTTACAGTCTTTTGGTCCCCCTTTTCCTCCATGTTTTCTAGGACTTGAAAGGCGAGAGTCAGAACTCCTGTTTAGGGATGAGCGCTCAATAATCGCATACCCTCATCCCATTCGCCGGTTAAGAGTCTCTCTCTGCATTAACAACTACCCAGGATCTGCAAGATTAGGATTCACTAGAGGGAACACAATAGCTTTGATTCCTACGTTATAAAAAAGAAAGGTCATTTATTTTGAATGTAATCATCTCCCTTCAGGAGAAAGACAGTCAAACTCTAAATAACAAGAGAAGTTGAACAGTGAAAATTGTGGGTAAAATAAGTATACTTGAAGGTGAACCATTGGAAGGGGGGAAAAGGAGTTGAATAAGTGTCTTAGTTTCCTTTTCTGTTGCTCTGATAAACACCATGATAAAAAAACAACTTGGGGAGGGAGGGAGGGGCTTATGTGGCATACAGGTTACAATCCGACATTGAGACATTGAGGGAAGTTGAGGCAGGTACTGAAGACCATGAGGGAGTGCTACTTACTGCCTTACTCCCTATGGCCTGCTGCACAGTTTGCTTCGTATATAATCTAGGACCAGCCAGGCGTTGTAGTGCACGCCTTTAACCCCAGCACTTGGGAGGCAGAGGCAGGAGGATCTCTTTGAGTTTGAGGCCAGCCTGGTCTACAAGAGCTAGTTTCCAGGACAGGCTCCAAAGCTACAGAGAAGCCCGGTCTCTAAAAAACAAAACAAACAAACAAAAATAAAACAAACAAAGGAAAAACACCAGGACCACCTCCCCAGGAGTGGCATCAGCCACAGTGGCCTGTGCCCTCCCACGTCAGTCACTAATCAAGAAAACACCACAGACTTGCCCACGGACCAATCTGATAGAAACATTTCCCCAGTTGAAATCCCCTCTCTTTCCCGATGACTCTAGTTTGTGTCAATAACCACAAAGACAGTAAGCTTACTATTGACTACACAGTACATATGAACTGAAGTAATACCACTGAAACTGAAAAATAAATAAAAGTTTGAACAAGAGAAAAATGTAAAGGCATATGGAGAAAAGTGAGCTTGTATTGTGTTCTAATATACACAGCGTGTGTGTGTTTGTGCGTATGCGTGTGTGTCTGTGTGTGCGTGCATGCATGCATGAAAGCCACCCCACAAGTAAGTCTTGATCTTTTTCTCTTGGGCCTGAAGCAGGACCTGTGGGACGTCGGGATCATTACTTCCATGTTCCTGCAGCATTGCAATTGCTTTCTATTGGGTGCGAGCTGCTATGCTGAGACCCCAGAATGCCTGGCGGTGGACTGTTAGGGTGAAAGTGGCTCTTCCTGACAACCAGGAAGAAAATAGATTGTCAGCGTTAGACCCACAGGGCTCCCCTGATTCTCAGTTTGAGCCTGGGAAGACCCCAAGGGCAGACTCGGTTTGAACTAGGCCTAGAGTTGTGACCTGTGGGGAACTGGTGAGGAATGGATTGTGCCGTCTCTGGAGTGGTCTGTTGTGCAGCAGGGGCAGACACAGCAATGTTCTGAGCTTCCTGGGCCTTTCACTGCCGACTTCTGGCGTCTGCCGTTATCTCAAGGAATCTCTGTTGGCAGGAAGAATCGAGGCTGGAATTTTGTACGTATACCAAATAATGAGGAAAAACACAGCACATACTGAGGGGCATTTACAAAATGAACTGAACAGTACTCTTCAGACGCCTCAGAGAACGGGCTTGAGAAATGGCTCAGTTGGTAAGGAGTTTGCTGTCCACATAAGCACCTGAGTTTGCTCTCCCAGATCTCATGGGAAAAATCCAAGAGCAACAGTAATTCCAGAGCTGGGAAGGCAGCGGCAGACAGAATGTACTGGTTGGCTGGCATAAGTAGGGAGTATGGTCCAGGTTCGGGGAGAGACGCTGTCTTCAAAACTAAGGTGGAGAGTGATAGAGGAAGACACTCTACACATATGTCCATGTGGATCAACGCACACTCACTCGCACACATGCACGCGTGCACACACGGTTTAAAAAGAATCAAAATTTTTAAGTGTCAAGAAATACAATCGTATTGAAGGGGAATAAAGAAAACTGAACAGTGCAATCAAAGCAAAAATGCAAGTGTGTGTTAAGACTTGGAGGAAGAGAAAAGGACATTCGGGAAATTTACACAAAGTCTATAAAATGAACGCACTGTATTGATGTATCAATATTACTTTCTTAATTCAAGTAGCTGTGTTATAGTAATTCAGGAGGATGCCCTTGTTTGAGCAAGCATTTTATTCCAATCTTCTGCGATTTAAAAAAAAACAAGCAAATAACCATTTTAGCAGAATAAAAGATAAATAAAAGATAAAATTATATTTATTTCAACATATTCAGACAAGTCACTTGATATATTCCACACACCCATTTATGATAAATCTAAAAGACAATAAAATCCATATTATTTGCAGACCAAGAATAAAAGAAATATCAGTATGATAAAAAGATGATCAATAAAAATCTTCAGCTAAAATCATATTTAATGGTAAAATATTCACTACTTCTTTTATATAGGAACAAAATCAAGGCAAAGGTAGCTGCCATCACCATATCATTTACAATGGAATCAAAATGTTGAGACACTGAGGTTCTGGACATGTTTGTATCTGTGGGGTGTGTGTGTGTGTGTAAGTCCTGGGTGTAGACTCCTGAATCTCCCCATGCTAGGTTAGACAATTAATAAGAATACACAGAACTAGCCAGGCGGTAGTGGTGCACGCCTTTAATCCCAGCACTCAGGAGGCAGAGGCAGGCAGATCTTTGTGAGTTCGAGAGCAGCCTGGTCTACAAGAGCTAGTTCCAGCGCAGGCTCCAAAGCCACAGAGAAACCCTGTCTCAAAAAACCAAAAAAAAAAAAAAAAACACAGAACTTGTATACTAAAAACTATAAAAAATGTAGCCAAGAGAAATTAGCAATGATAAATTAAATGGAGAAAAATTAGCCTTGTTCATGTATTAGCAGACCAATGATTCAGTGTGGGACACAGTATTTCAGAGGGCTCCCTGGTCCTCTATTACCAGAATCTTCTGATCTTGTAAGGGTAATGGATGCGGTCCCACAGGGCAGGATTGCTAGTGACAGAAATGAGCATATAAAGGCAGCGTAATCGTTACAGGAGCTAACAAGCAAAATTGTAACATCTTCTACTTCCTTTTCTAAAAAGTGAATATTTGAAATGAAGCACAGAGTAAACACTTTTCAGAGAAAGAATACAGATCATCTCAAAGTGTTTCCAATTATTTTATCTTACTGAGAACAAATAATACAGCAGGGAGGAAAAGGCAAACTAAGAAAATGGGTGGTTAGAAGATTATAGAGAAGAGAACAGTTTCTCACTCAACATGCCACCGAGGATATTGGCAAGCCATCATTTTCAACTGTCAAGAAATGCAAAGTGAAACATCTCCGTAGCAAAGAGGAAGGCAGTAGCAGCCAGCCCAACCTGTCAATCAACACATTTGTAGAGAAATATTGGGAGAAATGGTACTGAGGAGGAAAAAAATGTATTTTGAATAAAAGTAAAACTGAAGGTTCTAATTTAGTTTCCATTGCTGTGATAAACACTACGACCTAAAGCAAGTTAGGGGAGGGAAGGGTTCTTTCGGTGTACAGATTTACAGTCCATCATCGAGAGAAGCCAAGGCAGGAAACTCGAGGTGAGATCCTGGAGGTGGGAAATGAAGACGAGGCCACAGAGGAAAGCTGCTAATTGGCTTGCTCTCTATGACTTGCTCAGTTACTTTATTTTTTTAAAAATACTTCCCAGGCCCACCTGCCCACCTGTGGTACCACTTGTGGTTGGCTGGTCCCTCCTACATCAATCAGCAGTGAAGAAAATGCCCCCCCCACACCCACAGACATGGCTGGATGCCAATCTGATGGAGGCAGTTCCTCAGTTTAGGGTTCCCCTTCCCAGGCTGACAAAACAAAAACAATGAAAAAAAAAACACACAAGCAAACACCCTCACCTGCACAGCTAGACACTGAGAATATGCCAGTGTTTTACTTAGGATATTTAACAAGCTAGAATTTACATTTCACTATTTTTAGTTTTAAAGAAAAGCCTATATTTTGCCATGAAATCTACTATTATGTGAATGATTTTCCCACCAAAGAATGTGCTTAATATATAGGATTTATATTTCATAAACACAGGTCATTATTTCAGGCAAGAAATAGTACAGGATAGATTCACAGTATATTATCATATTAAATATGAATATATGTCATAAAACTCTAAATTTCATTGTAAATGAATTTCAAGCCAATGGATTTCATAAAGTGGCATAATGTCCCAGAGAAAAGAGAAATTACTTGAGGCATTGGAATCCTGGGGCAAAACCTCTTTCTTACAGAAGGTTTGGCAGTTTTTCCAGACATTACTGAGTTCATAAACACTCCTTGTGGAGTGATGGGGCTGCGCTTCTTCCACCTGAATCTGAATGAACTGTGACTACTTCAGCCACTAAAAGATGCCAGACACGGGGCTCTGTGACTGCAGAAGTCAGGAAACATCACCCCTGGTCTGAGTAGAATCAATCCTCAGGGTACAATCAGTACCCCCTAATCCACCACATAGGCAAAGCCACCTATAGCTGCTCCAACTGGTCCAGCCCTCCTACTGTCTCCTGCCAGTGTGGGAGTTAATGTGGACTGTTTCGGTGCCAGATAACTCGGTGGGACACACCACTGACGTCCACTGGTGCCACACGAAACAAGGGCTTGCAAGGCTGAGCAACACCAAAACCCAATTTTTGAGATGAAGTGCAGTTCTATTTTCTTTTAACTCACGAAGTTTGGGGATAGTAAACCGAGGACGATCCATTTTATAGAGAACAAAAGCAGAAGAATGCTTGAGTCCCTAATAATGATGAAGAACAAGTAATCAAGAAAAAATATTATAGCAATAAGCTGATTTTCTTTTATTTGTGTTTGTTTCTGGATGGTTGGAGCACTATCTAAGAGAAACCTTGAATCTATAAGCAGAGCAGATTGAAAAAAAAATGAGGAAGTACATCAGAATCTTCAAATAAATATAATAGATAATTAAATGAGACTTTCCAATTTGCTAAATCCTAGTCATTAGAAGCTACACAACAATCTGTAAATTGTCTTTCTTAGTATCCTTTTATAAAAAATAGTAATAATAAGCCAGTAAGTATATTTTACCATCTTATTGAGAAAAGTCACCATATCACCACGTTTAGAAGCATGTTTAAGGTCTGAGACAGTGGGATGTGGCTTATGAATGGCTGGGAAACAGCTAAAACCAAAGAACACAGCCCTTTCCCAACTCATGCAAAGCACTACACACATCAGCCAAGGATACTTCTGTCACTGTGGTCCCTACGACCTGGAGGCTCAAAGTCACGGTCAACAAAACAATCTCAGAAAGATTTTATCACAGAACCTTTTTGTTTCTTTTCATGTTAGGGAAGAACCCCAGGGTCCACTGCACGCCACGCGAGCACACTACCACCACTAAGCTGTACCATAGGCTGAGCGTTATTTATCTTTGAACTGTAGTTACCTCTTTCCTCAGAGACTGTTCGTTTGTTTGTTATTTAGTTCCACTGTGACGTTGAATCTGCTGGAACTTAATTTTGGTGTGTTGAACTTGGCTTTCTGATGTGAAACACAACACTTACATCAACACACATGTGAAACCCACTGATGTAGTTCCATTCAAGCAGACCAAGTTGGCTAAATACATAAATATGTGGAGCAGAAAGCCAAAAGATATTCCTTGTATGTTATGTTTCCTGTCGATCAGAAAATTGAAAACAACAGAGGGCACAGAATTTACTTATGTTTCGGCTAATTAGGACACCATGGTTTAAACAATTCCACTAAAAGGTCTGGTCTACATGGAGAAGGGATGTTATTAATAATTGTAGCAGTTAATGGGCTAACATCAAAGTCCCATCGAACAAATCCTTGATTTAAAAGTTTCCAGTCTGCCAGTACTACAATCCTCACCTCCAACACCATAGTTTATGGCCCTGATGAAGTTTGGTTAATAAACCTAACAGACATTTATCACAGTTTACAGTTAAATTGAATCCACTCATAAATATGTATGACATTTATGAATAATGATGAAACATTTCACGGGATGTATTATAACATGTAATTTCAATAGTTAAAAATTAAGTATAAAAATGATAGGTATAGAGATGATCAATAGATAATAATATAGGTAGGAAAGTAGGTGAGATATAGATGGTAGCCGGAACAATCCAAACATCACTGCAATTTTACGTTAAAAGTCTTTCTTTCTTTCTTTCTTTCTTTCTTTCTCTCTCTTCTTCTTCTTCTTCTTCTTCTTCTTCTTCTTCTTCTTCTTCTTCTTCTTCTTCTTCTTCTTCTTCTTCTTCTTCTTCTTCTTCTTCTTTTGGTTGAGACAGGGTTTCTCTCTGTAGCCCTAGCTGTCCTAGCACTTGCTCTGTAGAGCCAGCTGGCCTCAGATTCACAGAGATCTGCCTGCCTCTGCCTCTGCCTCTGGAGTGCTGGGATTAAAGTCGTGCACCCCTACTGCCTGGTTAAAAGTATTTCTTAAAGGATCTTAACAACTGTGCTTAACGTAATAAAGCATTCCTCCTTGGAAGCAATTTCTGCAACCAAGATTGTTGTTTCAAGACATTATATATACATCTTAAGTATATATATGTATATATATATATATATTTCAACACAATAGATACCTCATTTATGCCCTAACGTAGATGCCCCTATGTCAGCCTCTGAATAAACTGCTAGTTTACAACAGTGTACATTTTTCTCGCTGTTTCTATTTTACTCCCAAATACTTGTTACTGTTCATGGGAGAATCTTTTGCTGATTGCTATTTGCATTGACAGATCAAATGATAGACTCTACTTATGGTAACTCAATTTGTGACTCTCCCTAATTTGTGAAAATCAAGTAGTGGAAGCATTCAGAAACATTAGTGTGCATTGAACACGTACCAGTGGTGAATTCCCACATAAACACTCTTTTTCCTCATCATTCAGCATTCAATACATTACATGAAATACATAATTTCTTATTATTGTGGTGATTAATCTTGATTGTCAACCTGACAGGATTTTGAATCACTCTGTACCAAATCTCTGGACATGTCCTAGATGGCTTTCCTAAGATCCGGTTAACTGTAGTGGGAATAACCACCAAGTGTAGTAACATCATTCCATGGTTAGGATTATGAACTGGGTAAGAAAGGGAAAGGAGGCAAGCATCACCTCTCATTTCTCTCTGCTGCAGAACTGGGGGTGCAACCTGACCAGCTGCATCAAGCTCCCACCTTTATGATGTCTCTCCCACAAGGACTCTACCCTCAAGCTATACGCCAGAATAAACCCGCCGTGCTTTGGGCTGCCTTTACCAGGTATTTCCTCATAACGAGAAGGCAAGCAACTAATACAATTACACAGTGGACTCCATGTGAGACGGCTTTGCCCAACTGTGAACGAATGCAAGCACTCTGAACACACACAAGGGAGCAAGGCCAAGCTGTGAGCTATGCCCTTAGGTGTATTCAACTGGAGGTAGTTTCAACTCACCTTGGATCACTGGAATACAAGGAAGCAACTGTATCAATAGACACAGAGAAGCCTTATGTAACTACAGTCTCTTGGGGGTTCTACAGAACTTTCTATAGGACAAAACAAGAGAAGGAAACAGCAATGAAAGAGACGGGAAAGTTTTCTACCCATCAACACAGTTTCACCCAAAGCCAATCTAACGCTCAGCCTCCCTCTACTAAGCGAGCTTTCCTAGAAATCCTTCTTGAACAAATGTAATAGTTTTACTTTTCTCTTCTCTCGGCTCTCCTTAAAACTCTAACAACGGCATTAGGAAATCTCTGGCAAAGATAATGAGCCAAGTCCATGCAGGAACCTTGGAGACACGGAGTTTATCCAGAGCCAGCTTGAGAATGTCTATTTGTGTGGTAACCTCATCTTAGCAGTGGTCTCTAACCACTCATGTCCTTATCTGGTCACTATAATGAATACACTATAAGAGAGTGTGACAACATGTTTGATTCATAGAGACTTAGTTTCCAATGACCCCAACCATGGGTAGACAATCTTGCTTTGTACAAACGAGTACATATCCTTACATTCTATTAACCAATGCAAATTTTGGGTACCCTTTCTTATAGAGAAACAAATTTTTTTGTTAATAAACCTTCACTAAGTCATGTAGCAGCTATTTTGGTTGTCAATTTGAGTGCGTCTGGAATTAACTAAAACCCCCAAACCTGTGGGAGATTTTTGCTTAATTTGAAAGTGGGACGATCAACTTCTGATCCAGTTCTTTGAGGTAGGAAGACACACCTTTAATTTAGAACTTTTGATCCGGAAACACCCAACTCTAATTGGGGCCATTCCTTCTGCAGGAGTCTGTATAAGTGACAGAAGAAGGGAACTTCTCTTTGCCTGCTTGCCCTCACCTTGCGAACATGCCCATTCTTCCATTGGCATTAGAGCCTACTTCTTCAGGATTTCAGGGTGCACTAACAACTGGTTGAGACCTGTAACCTCATGGATGGAGAAGCTACTGAATTCTTGGGCTGTCTATTCATAGCTAGCTATTGTTGTATTAGCTGGATCACAGCCTGTAAGACATTCTAATAAATCTCTTTTCTATATATAAAGATTCATTCTGTAAATTCTGTTACTCTAGAGAACCCTGCCTAATACAAGTCCTATTACCTATGTTTAATGAATCCTGACTTTAAAGAAAATTAAACAAAAACTTTTTAAGAGATTTCAACAGAGATGCTTTCAGAATTAATGATCCAAGAAAAATATGATTAGAATTTCCATTGACATTCTTCTATAAAAGGTTCTTTCAAGGGTTAACAACCTTGCTTTACAAACTACCATAGCCTTTTCATTTGATAGATGATGGTCACCTTATTAGATCTCGTACTATGTGCAACTAGACTTGAATAACCCACCTCATCATGTAATCTTAAAATTATTATTGAATTTTCAAGGAAGCTGTCCACAGAATTAAAGGCATTTAACAGAACTAGTAGTCTAAAGACATGAATTTTAGAAATGTGACTGTCTTAAGCATGCTGGAATATTAAAGAATCACATGACTAGAGGCTTGCCATTTTTTATAAGTAGGGTATCATCTCAATCCTATATTAATAATTGAAAATCAAGATGCATTTACTCTTTGTTTGAAGTGCATGAGATTAAATACAGGGACACATACAGTCAGGGCAAAGATTTACCACTGAGGCTGTTCCCAATCCCAGAACTCACTCATTCTTAAGCCAGGAGAACCCCTACGAAATCTGTTATACTATAACATCAAGGACTGACTTTTCCACACAGGAAGATACTCTTGTTCATTCCCAACTGTTCTATCGGTATCTTCCACCATAGAAACATCATCCTCAAGACCTTTGAGTTTCAGCAGCAGGATTCTGGAGCCTCGTCCAATCATTGATGCGTAGAGGGACACAATTTTATACTAGAGGCAGCTGGGATGAGGAACCTGCCACTGAGGAAACTTGACCAGGATTACAGCATCATACCAGAACATCTTATTAAAAAATAAATGTAGAAAAATCAAAGATAGCCACATGACTAGAGGCTTGCCATTTTTTGATTATAGTGTGTCACCTCAATCCTGTTGGCACCCATTTTTGTCTTCAATATTAAGCTATTTTTAAGGTTCTTATACAAACATTAATGTTAAAAATTTTTGTTTTTCAAGCTTTAAACAGTTCTGAACAGTCAGAAAAGGCTAGCACATGGCTAAAGAACAAGAGTTACAATCACTGATAATGGGGGGGATATTGCATAGTGTCAGTTGAAAACAATTTCTAATTTATCATAAACAAACTCTTTTCTAAATTATTTCAATTATTTATGGTAAAGCCTTTAAGGTAGTCTATAATTTTAAGCTCTGTTGTATGAGGTATGGGTTGTGTTCCCAGCGCCTGAGAGGAGCGTGGCCATTTGTTCCCAGCGCCTGGCTCCCAGCTGCGGCTGCTAGCTTATATTCAAAATAACCACACAAAAACTGTATTCATTTAAATTACTGCCTGACCCATTATCTCTAGCCTTTGCTTGGCTAACTCTTACATCTGATTCAGCCCATTTGTAAAAGTCTGTGTGTCACCACGAGGTGGTGATCTTACCGGGAATTATTCAGCATGTCTGACTCTGGCGGCTTCATGGAGGGCTCTCTCCCTGACTCTGTCTTCTTCCCAGCATACTATTCTCTTTCCACCCCCCTATCTAAGTCCTGCCCTATCAAAAGGCCAAAGCAGCTTCTTTATTAACCAATGAAAGCAACACAAAATACAGAAGAACTCTCCTACACCAAAGCTCTTTTCTAGCTCCCATGATCTCAGCTTCATCAAATGACCAAGGCTACTCCTATTATTGTTTTGATTTTGACCTTCCCAA
>JAQHUG010000090.1:3450396-3475985 GCA_028555095.1 Dicrostonyx torquatus | reverse complement strand
TGGTGGTCTTTTGCAGCCACCAGTTAGGGAGGAGACTCTCCAGATCTGTTAATTAGAATTGGCATATCACCCTCATACATTCACGAAAATTAAGTTAAGTGTAGGGGATGTTCCCAGCATTCAACATGCACGAGTACATGTTTCTTGTTGTTATTAACTATTATTCCTGTGGGAATCATTTGAAAATGCAGAAGTTCTTAAGTAGACTATACCCCTTGCGGTAGGGCCCAGACCTTATATATAAAATAGCTGACTTTCTATCTGGGTGTTATGAACTACTGGAAGAGTATTATGCCATGAATGACTAGGCAAGACTTCTTCCTCAGTGTATTCTGCAAAGACCCTGTGCCATCCCCAGAATCCAAAGATGAAGATGGCCCTCCAGGACAGTGTTCCAGCCTTGGACACATAAGCTGCATGGTCTCCTCTTGGGCAATCAGGGCAGTGACCAGGGACAAGGATTTGCAAGAAAGAAGCAGGTTTGGAAACAAAACAAAACAACAAAACATTTGCAGGGACGTGAGCAGTGATGACTACAGGCATCACGATCTGGGTCCTGAAAGACTCCCAAAGAGTCCAGTACGTCTTCAACATGGCCTTCCCTCTCCACGCCTTGTTTGCTAGCTGGTTATTCTTTTTGCCTCATATGCCTTTCTTCAGTACTTTCCAGCATTATACTAACAACCATTCTGGAGCAGTAATTAGGAAGTGAGTGTTGTGTGTACTGCACAGAAGCAAAAATAAAGGCTCTTGTCAGTAATTAATGTTGCATCACTACAGAAATTTGTGCATACCTGATTTAAGGACTAGCCTTCAGAATTGCTCTCAGGACTTGCTCCTTTCCTAAGTGAGCACATATGTCAACGGGGGCACACAGTGAATAATGATACAGAGTACAAAACATCTACGTTTAACTTATTTTTTCTCTGAAGCACTTCTAATGAGCCCCAAACCTGCATATTTCATATACAAGCATCCATATTGTTCTTTGGCAATGGATAAAAATTAACTTCATTAGGTTGACTCTTTGCCCAAGATAACTTTGGTGACAGTAACAACATAATTTAGCTATCAACAAACCCCTAATCAACCTTGGCTTGACCTTAGTCCTCCCAGTCCTATCTATAACCCTACTTGCTACCCTTGCACAGCGAGGAGTTCAGAAATTCAAAAGCAAAATACAACAGAGAAGAATGGGGGAGGAGGAGCGTCATTTCCTCTAATGCACAAGGCAAATGGTCCATATTTTGTTACCTGAGAGATTACTCTCTCTAAGGCCTCCTCTTCAGCTTAACATCTCAGCCCATTGCAATGAGGTAGCCATTTCAACTAGTTCCAAATCATTTCCCTGCTGTCCCAAATACCTCTTAACTCCAAAACACCATTGTTGCCTTCTGCCCTTGTTCCCCTCCAATGGTTTCTCTTGGTCTTTCCTGATCTCTCAGTAAACCTCCCCTTTTATTTTCCACTTCCCTCTACAGCCCACCCATGACTGCCACTGCTGGTCCCACTTTCTTCACCCCCAGCTTCCCTACATCTCAGATGCTAGTGGGGTGAGTTACCTACTCTTGCTTTAAGGGCATCCTGAATCTCTCTGAGTTGACTTTGCAGAATTGCTCCTTGCATAGGTCCTACCCAGCCCAAGCTCACTACTTCCAATGCCTTGATTCTTACTTGTGGAATAGAACAATTGTTTAACTATGTAAAGCTGTGTTGTACTTGTTTGTGTTGCAGAACAATTGTTTAACTATGTAAAGCTGTGTTACATTTGTCAGTGCTACATTGGTTTAACTATGCGAAGATGTGCTGCTATTTCACCTTGCCTGCCTAAGGTGCCTGATTGGTCTAATGAAAAGCTGAATGACCAATAGCTAGGCAGAGGAGGGATAGACAGTGCTGGTGGGCAAGAGAAAAGGGGAGTCAGCCAGCCAGGAACCAATCAGCAGACATAGAGGAAGCAGGAAAGCAGATAGACAGTATTTAAATGAGGGAAATGAGCCTCAGGGCAGCATATAGATGAATAGAAATGGATTAATTTAAGTTAAAAGGGGGAGGGGCCAGCTAGAAACAAGCCTAATCTGAGACAGAGCGTTCATAATTAATCATGAATCTGTGTCATGATTCAAGGTCTAGCAGTCCAAAAAAAGTCTGCTACTCTTATTTTTCCCTGACATGTACCTGGGCTCATGGAGAAGAGGAAATGTACAGAGAACTATAGGCATTCTTCTCAAATATTTTCTCCACATAGCTATAGGCAATGAGAATCACATATTGGTAGTAGTTACATGGGGAGAAAAATAATTGCGTGGAGGAAACCCAATATATGAGATGAATCATGAGAACAACAATGCAAGCAGCTCCTGGCAGCTTGATTTGAACATTTGCTGTGTGCCAGGTTCCCTACGTGTATCACCAGCCTTTACATAAAGCTGTGTTTAGATGTATAGCACTTTTGGATGTATCCAATTTGCATGCAGCTCTCTAAGTGCTTTCGATAAATTTGCTCATTGATTTTTCATGATTAGTAGTATCCGAAGCTGAGGCCAGTAGGTTTCTGTGTAAAATCCACCACTACCATCTATCACCCTCCCCGTGTAAGTCTGAAGCATGATTTCACATCAGCCGTCTAGCTCCAGCTTCCTGTCTTAAGCATGCCTTTGCAACTACAAATAGTTCAATCTGAAGGAGTTGATGATTGATTGATCTGTAGGTGGGAGGGAGGACCCAAGAGGCCAGTGCCTCCATGTGGGGAATCCCAGCAGACAGTGAGGCATGCACTTACTGTAGAGACAGGGACAGGGAAATCAAGGTGGGAAGGCCTTGGGCCTCTGTATCTCAGCCTCTCACAGTACAGAGCAGTGCTTCTCAACCTGTGGGTTGTGACCCCTTTGAGGGTCAAATGACTCTTCCATAGGGGTCTCCTAAGATCATCGGAAAACACAAATATTTACATTACGATTCATAACAGTAGCAAAATAACAGCTATGAAGTAGGGAAAATAGTTTTTTTGATTGGGGGGTCACTAAAACATGAGGAACTGTATCAGAGGGTGCCAGCATTAGGGAGGTTGAGAACTACTGGTATAGGGGATACTTTTCTCAATATCAGACACTTGGAGCCTGCCCTTCTGTAGAGGTTCTGATTAACTGGCTTCAGCTGAGGTTTGGACATTAGAACTTAAAAACAAACAAACAAAAAACAGGTTCCAATTTGCAGCCAGCATTTACATTTCCTAATGTATATAGATTGTAACCACATCTCTTATTCCCAAATTCATACCCAGGGTTATTTAACTTCTGTTTCTCCAAGTATAACTAACTGTACGTTTTCTCACTAGCTGGTAACTGTTACCCTAGATTCCACCTCAGAAGCTCCAAGGTATGTGTGAATTTCTTGTACTTATTTGGGGGTGCACCCTGAAGGATTTATCCCACTGCCAAATCTTAGAACTGACTCAGCTCCTTCAAGCCGAGGGTACAAGTCCTTGCCTTTAATCCAGATTGTCTAATGTGAAACAGTGAGGTGAGAATTCTCTTGGTGTGAAATGGACATTTTTCTCATGATGTATTTGGCCATTTAACAGGATAATCAAGCCCTGACAAGAGCTACAGTTCCTCCAATTGTCCACGTTGGAGCTAAGGCAACCTAAAATTGGTGCAAGTCTGTAACTAAAAGGTTAAAATACAGCAAACATTCCATTCACGTCTGCAAAGCCACTAAGTCGGTAGTAATAGAAACATCATCTATCAGTGGAATCCCCAAAGCCATCCTGCATTTCAGTCATGCTCCCAGCTGCCCCTGCCAAGTAACGCCCTATCTGCAGGGGGAAACACACACGTGAAGACACCTTAAATGTCTCCTTCCTTGAGGGACATTAGAAAGACAACACACTTGAAGTCAACACATTTGACCTAGCTTCCCAGTAAGCCCTTGGTTTTGTGCCTTAGTTTCACACACTCTGAAGTGAAATTGCTTTCAGTACATGCTATGCCATTTACATAAAACAGGACAAGAGAATAAAAGTAGTCTGTGTGTCTTGAGAGAAGCTGGAGAGATCCTGGGAGAGGCTTGGAAGATGACACAGTGGTCAAGAGTGTTCGCTGCTCTGTCTTGAGGGCTGGGGTTCAGATCCCGCTTTCCATGTCAGGCAGTTGACACACGCTTGTAACTCCATCTCCAAGATATCTGACACCCTCTTCTGGTCTCCACTGACAACCACACACACATGGACAAACACATACACACACACATACACACACACACTCATAAAAACACAGATAAAAATAAATACTTTTAATTAAAATACAATGTTTACAGAGGTATGCTTATGTAATAAACTACAAAGAAAAAAGTTTTTTTTTTTTTTAACTAATCCACCCAATTTTAAGTAATCCACTGAAAGGTGACATGGTGGCATTCTCAGTAGCAACCAGGTTAATGATTAGAAAATGTCACGGATCTGACGGCCACCCACTCTCCCTAAAATAAATTGGTTTCTCTTTTATTTTTATTTATTTATTTATTTATTTTGAGACAGGGTTTCCCTGTAGTTTTTAGAGCCTGTCCTGGAACTAGCTCTGTAGACCAGGCTGGCCTTGAACTCACAGAGATCCGCCTGCCTCTGCCTCCTGAGTGCTGGGATTAAAGGCGTGTGCCACCACCGCCCGGCTTGGTTTCTCTTTTAAACATTTTCTTTATTAAAGTATGAATGAAGAAAGTTTAAGAAACGATTGCACTGGGGATTTGCAAAGCAGAACACAGCAAGTACTTGTCCACCCAAAACACTGCGATTCAACTTGGTGATTTAATTTTCCTATTGATAGTCTTTAAAGTTCAAATGATAGCCATAACATAAACTTTATGGTCACTGTTCTCAAGAGAACCACCGCTCTAACTGACAAGCACCAGTTGGAAACAACTGTGGGATGCCTGGAAGACAGCGTTGCCACTTGTGCCCAAAACACAGATGTCTTCCTGTTTAGGGAATCCCCAGAGCCTAGCTGGAGAGAAGACAGGAGCACGGGCAGGGTGCTTGGTGAGTGAGGAAGTAGGCTGAAAGGGGAAGTGGACAGAGCACCGGGGGTACTTAAATCAGAATTCTATAGGATTTGGCAAGATGCCCTGTAGCAGTGGCTACAGCTTAGGCTGACTTGGAAAGGCCAGAATGACACAGGATCAGTGAACTGCCCTTTGTTACTCTGAAGCTCTTTGGGCTGGAGCATAAGAGCAGACAACTCTGCCTTCCTGGTGGCTGTTCGTGAGCGTCCCTAACTTCAAGCTCCAATTGTAGCTAAACACGTGCCCTATCCGCCTCTTAAGTGAGTCCAGGGTGATGAAGAGAAATACCCGCAAAGTATGCATGAGTCCCCTGGCTTTTGTGTGCTCATACTTAGAACTCATCAACCAGAGAGGAAGAAAAAAAAACACATTCAAAGAATAAAATAAAACTATCAAAACAATCAAAATAACCAAACCCTAAGCAAAGACCAATATGCCAGTCACTCGGCAGACTTCACCCTGCCTGAGCCTACCTTGGGAAGAAAAGGAGAAGCCCCAACTTCGCTGCCCTCTCTGGCTGCCCACATGGCGAGACTATCAACTCACAGTCGAGGCGCACTTCTTCAGCCTCTTGCTCATTTGATTTTTCAAGTTTCCTTCACCTCTGAAAGACTGTATGCTTCTCTTGTTTCTTCCAACCTTCTACTTCTTCCACATACACAACTATAAAAGAAACATGTTCTCATCCAATTGCTTCTGCCACACTGAACTGAAACACCAGTCAAATGCTGGCCGTTCCTACTGCTGACATCCCTGCCCCATGTGCAGGTGATCATACAGATCTGTGAGACTATGTGTTTTTGTGTTACATTCAACAGCTCTCTGTATCCTTAGCATCACTGTCATTCTGCTATAGATCTGCAGATGTGTGTGTATATGTGTGTGTGTATATATACACACATATACATACATACATACATACATACACATATACATACATACACATATACATACATACATACATACATACACATATACATACATACATACATACACAATCTGCTATAGTCTACAGTCCTCACTTTATACCTTGCCAGAACACCAGAATCTAATGGGCAGAACTGTGGGTGCTTAGCCATGCTACATTCTCAGGCTCTTGTTTGGAGGTTCATACATTTGACTAAATAATGGTCCTCTGTCTGGGAAAGTTGTTCTTGCCCAGAGAGCCTGGAACTATGTGAGAGAAGATGGAGTGATGAGGTAAGAAGCCGGCACTTGCCCACAGAGCCAGATCAAATCAACCCTGAAGATTAGTGGGAACCAGATTGCTCTCATATCCTCATGTGGCTTTCTTAGGCAAAGCAATTAATGGGTTTAATCACGATATGTCCACCATGTTCTTGAAGGCCGCCACCCCTAAAAAGGAGACTGGACCTATCTGTCAGAGGTCCAGCTTCACTCCACTGGATTCCAGCAGGCTTTAGGGGCCCAGGACAATTCCTCTTGCCCAGCTCTGCAGAAATTGAACAGACCCTTCTGTAGAAAGCCTGGAACAGATGCTGTAAATGAGTTTGGAAGGGGCCCCTGGTGACCTTCCTCTATATGGTGTGCCAGCCTGCATTACTTTACTTCTGAACTCTATGTCTCAAATATACATGTCCTCAAACAGTTCCCTGAACAAGGTCAAGCCCTATATTCTTTGGTCTGTTTGAGAAATGCTGAGTGCTTGAATTCAAAGTTTCACTCTTTGTACCATGGAGCTGAGACCCAAAAACTTAACAGGATAGCAGGACGATGACCACTTATTAGATGAAAGCGTTAGTTCATTTCACTCTCTTTGTTCTCCCCACAGCCCTTAGTGGGCACTCTCCTGCCCTCTTCCCTCTTGCCCTGTGCCCCATCATTGCTCACTGTCTTGTCTCACCTCTATCACTGCTCTCTCCCTTTCCCTCTCCCCATCACTGCTCACCCTCCTTATTGTATGTGTTAGCCATCCCCTTTTGATTTATCCTAATAAATACTTTAGATACTTGACTTTTAAACAGAAAAGGTATTTTTGTAGTTTTCAATCCAATATAGGTTTGCTTTTTATAGGAGAATATTGTGTTAGGATCACTCGCAGGAATAAGTCCCCTCACCTTCGGCCATCCAGCAAAAAGGTGTAGTTTCTATTCCCACGGGCAACGGCAGCTTCCAATGACCTCCAGGATTCCCTTGGGCTCTCTATCTTAATAGAGCTTCATAGGCAACAAACCTTTACCACATGGACTTTGGGGAACATTCAAAACCAAACGATAATATATCATATTAGACTTCATTTAGATTTCATTTCACTTCAGCCATGCCTTAATTATAATATCTATTGGCTTTATTTGGTATATAAGGCTCTAATCCTCATGCAACACAAAATGTAAACATTTTCTTTGCATATAGAAAGCTAGTCCCTAAGCCTGCCTGTTGTATAATTTGCAACTGAGTAATTTTATGGTCCACCATAGAACTTTTTAAATCTCTTCCAGTAGAACTGGATCATAGATAATTTGGGGACTGAAAGCTGACAGGCATGATGCAGCACTCATAGCTGCTATTAATGTTGTCAGCAACTTTATTTCTAGTGATAGTGACTGAGCCGCCAGTTTTCTAAATCGTGTTCCTTTCAAGTCTGTGGTCATCTTGGAATACCATCCGTTATGCCCGTGAATCCATGCGCAGTTTCATGTCTAGCCACGATGGCTTCTGAGCAGAGCGCAAGGACAGGTGCCTGTCCCAGCTTCTTCCCGAGGTAAGGATGCTCCTTCCTCACTGTCCTTCAGGGATGCCCCGCTGTACAGGGTATAGTGCTGTAGCTGCCTGCTTTGGGTTGGTGCCCGTGTGATAGGTCAGGCCCAAATGGGCTCTTCATCCACCACCTGATTGTAGCATACTTCCTAAGAAGCTATAGTTGCAGATTGGCAAGGAGAAGGCATGCAGCAGGAGGAGGTATCATGGGTTCGTGGGTGCCCTTTGCATGCAGTTTACTTTTGCCTTCAAGACCTGCAACTGCTTCAGCATACGTGTTGGTCTTCATGTTGATGACATAGTATTTCTGTCAATGTCCAGCTTTTGGCCAGGTGGGTCAGATAGCACCTCCCTTAGACAGTTCTGGTTACGTGGTAACTTGGCGGTCCATGGTCTCATGGTTTTCTTTTCTTTCCATTTACCTAGTGTTAATACAGCACCACCAAGCTACACCCGTTTTCCTAGGTGGACACAGCTCTACTGGCTTCCGTTTGCCTTTCCCACCACGACAGTCCTCACTCCACGGTTTTAGGAACCAATATGGCGATTCTGCCAGCTGCTGGCTATACTGAGTCCAATTATGTATTCTGAAACAGGACAGGATCTGGGACTGACTTCACCCACTGTTAGTTGCCCCTAAGGAAGGTGGTAGGATGGGCAATGAGGAGAATTGCCATTGTCTTGATTGGATGTTGCCTATTGTTCTCACCTGCAGAGGCAGACAGGCTGTAACCATTAGGTTGGCTATTTCTTGCTATGACAAATGATTGAGAAAAATCACTTACATCCTTGAGAGGATTTTCAATTTGGATAATGCAAATGCCACGCAAATTTATTAGTTTTAACAAATATACCACTCTGGAGGATGGGAGAGACCTTGCAAGCAGGGTAAAGGAATATACAAAAAACCACCCATACCTTACTCTTAATTTTGATATGAACCTCCCCAAAATATTTTTTAAAATTTTATTATGACATTTTTAATTGAAAATAGATTTTTAACACAATATATTCTGATTACTGTTTCCCCTTCTCCAACTCCTCCCAGATCCTTCTACCTATGCAAATCCACCTTCTTTTTGTTCTCTTTCTCATTAGAAAACAAACACGCACCTAAAATAATAATGTAAATTAATATAAAAACAAACTAGAATAGAAAAAAAAACATTAAAAAGAGCCAAAGAAAAAAACAAGAAAAACATATACACAGAGATGCATACATTCTTTTTTTTTTTTTTTTTTGGTTTTTCGAGACAGGGTTTCTCTGTCTGTAGCTTTGGAGCCTGTCCTGGAACTAGCTCTTGTAGATCAGGCTGGTCTCGAACTCACAAAGATCTGCCTGCCTCTGCCTCCCAAGTGCTGGGATTAAAGGCGTGTGCCACCACCGCCCAGCTTACATTCTTAACACAGAAAAAAAAAAAACATAACAACAAAAAACAACGATCATAATGACAAAGCATTACAAGTAGCTCTTATTTCAAATCTCTTAGTTCAAAAAGATATCATTTCCTCATTTTTTATTTTGCTGTATGTATCTGTCAATCCTATGTCTATATCAGGAAAGTCATCCTTGAACAGTCTTTGAAAGTTGCTACAGGGATCAGGGATGAGCTATCCTTGGTTTTCGAGTTAGTGTGGCTTTTCCGTGTCACATAGCAGTCTTCTTTGGGCTGTCACATTTTTAAACTCAGCTTGTACACCACAATCATATAACTAATTTTTACCTGTACAATCAGACACGGGGATTCCGTTTGTCATCTGCAGTACTTGGCAAAGAATCCAGGGGCTCCCGCGGTCCTGGTAAGTGCTCTGGTCCCTGAGCCACACCTCCAGCACATCTCCTTATTGCTCTGTTTATTGAGATGGGTTCTACTGTGCTGCCTGGGCTGGCTTCTAATTCATGCATTCGAACTTCTCTCTTTCCTGAAGAGTTAGAACTACGAACAAGTAAGGTTGTGTGCAGTGAGCATGAGGACGCTTTCCATTTTTAGCAACCGGAAAAAGTGATTGAGATGCCCATACAGGCTGCAAACCCTTTATATCCCGTAGACCTTGCTTTGGTAGCAATCAAACGATTTTTCACTGTGGTCTGACCTCAGCATGAGCCCTGTGGCCATGTAAGAATGCTGCTGAAAGGCTGGAAGTGGCTCGTCAGTAGAATCATGTGGACGCCAGTGTTTCATTTGACCTGCAAGTGCTATTTTTTAATTGTAAGATAGATATTTCAAATATACAGAACAGCATGGACAATAGTGTAATAAAAACTCACAAGCCTACCACACGGTCTAACAATCCAATCATGTTGCCATATTTATTACAGACTTTTATTAAAGTCATAAAACATCACAGATGTAACAGAAGCCCCTTGGGTGCCCTTCCTCTCCCTTCCCCAATCCTTTCCTCTCTCGGACTAACAACTAGATTTAGGGTTTACCATTTAAATCCATATTTCACTCAATATGTATTCATTCAAACATTGTACTTAATATTATTTTTAAACACCATATATATGTATATATATATCAGATTTTGTATGGTATTTTATAAACTTGGACAAGTATTTAAAAACTGGGAAGTTTCACACAGAATCATTTCTTGGCTTCTCTTGGAACAACGTGAAGTTCTGGCAATATTGGACTGGCTTTCTGGCATGACAGTGCGGGGTGCTGAGCCAGCATCTTTTGGCATGACGTGGTCCCTCTGCTCTCTCACTGTGAAGACATATGCGCATGCACCTGGACGGCTCCTTTGATACAGGCCTGGCCGCCGACTCTCAGTCTTCTTCTGTCAGGGTTCCTTCCTGTTCTCCAGGGTCGTTTCTGCTCTCCTATGCAGCTCTTGAAGTGGATCTAGCTGCCTTTCCTGCTGTCACCCTCATCCCAGTTTCAATTTCAATTGTTAATTTTTATTTTTTGGTAATGCTAGAAGTACATTTCAGGCCCTCATGTACCTCTGAGTAACCCCAGCCCTCCTTTATTTTCTTGCTATTCCTGCAATTTCTCTTGGAAATATTGATTTTTTTATTAGAAGAATACAATTTGCTATTGTTTTTCTTCATATATGTGTGTGTATATATATACACATATATATATATATATATATATATGGAGAGAGAGAGGAGAGAGAGGCTTAGAAATTGCTCAGCAGTTGAGAGCGTTCATTGCTGTCCAGAGGACCTGAGTTTGGTTCTCAGCACCTACGTCAGGCAGCTCACCATGGCCTCTGGTTCCAGGTGTGGAGAATCTGACACCTTCTTTTCGTCTTCATCAGCACCCACACACACATGCACATGCACGCAAGTCTTTTACAAAGATTTTGGCAGTCAGTAGTAAAAGCAATTATTTATTTGGATGGCAGACGGCCTAATTATATTACTCTTCGATGCAGGCTTTGGTTATGTAATCCAGACCTGCCTTGAGCTCAGGGGCATCTCAAGTGCAAGGGTTATAGCTGTGAGTTTTTATATCTTTTCCAAACTTATCTCTTGAAATCACTTTCTATTGTTTTTTATATTATACACCTATCCGGCACTTATTTACTCTTGACCATGTTTTTCCAAATGGACATGTGACCTATGCTTTTGATTAACTTACATATTATTTAGATATTCTAGCAACTTTCAAGGAGTATCCGGAGTTCCAGAAGTATGGATGCTGAGTCAAGTGAATCCTATTGTCTCATTCTAGTCTTTTGTTTTGATTTTGGTACAGGGTCTCACTGCAGAGCTCTGGCTAGCCAAGCTGGCCTCAAACTCTGGGATTTGAAGACGTGCAGTACCGCATCCAGAAATCCTTTAATTCTTAAGAGCTGAGCCAGCTTTTTCTTCTGTTTTTCCATGGCAGCTAGCAAACCACTTAGACTTCCATAGTTCTGAAAAGTGTATTTGCTGAATGAGCAGTAGACGGTATAACTCAGTGGTTGAGTATTTGCCTATGATGCCCTAGGATTTGGTCCTCAGCATTCCATGGCAAAAGGATGTTAATTAGTTTAATTGTGTTTTACCTAATCTCCCTCCTCATAAGTGAGTTCAACCCTTAGCCTACATGCAATCCACGCTGCCTCTCCCAATGATTGTCAGGTCCAAAAGGAACTCCGTGCTCTCTCAGCATTGTAAACACCTGTCATGGAGTCCATGCTGGCTCTTCTCAACCTGACCCCTACATCTCCAACTCATGGGCTTTCCTTCCCCGAGTTTCTCATTTCTATACGGCCCTGCCATTTTGACCATGAGCTCTCTTGGTCCACCTTTCCCTTGATCCTCTGCTCTTTGTTTTCTCTCTTTTGTCCCCCACCCCCGCCTCAAGTTCTAGTTCATTCTGCTGGCTAGGTTTAGTTTACTTTCTCTCCCTGCTCTGGATTCTTCCAGATGCCTCTGGCTGTACTCTCTTGCGTGTCTACAATTAAAACTGTCTCCTCAACCATACTTTGGAGTGACCATGTCCTCACTGTGCACAATGAAGAGCTGAGATCCTTGCAGGGAAGTCAGAACTGTAATGACAGACAAAAGTTAATCAAGGTTGGCAAACATTATTTTTTGGGGGGTGGGAGTGAAAGTATTTTTGAATAGAGGTGAAGTAAAGGCCTTGGGACGTCTCCAGCATTTGGAAGATTCTTAAGATGGGAAGACTAGGCCACATAGCTTGAGAAAGCACTACTTCGTACTTACCGAATGGTCTCATGGTTTTGGTTCTTCAAAGAGGCAGCAGTGAGCAATCAAGTCTCCCAGCTACATTTGGATGTTGTTCTGCACGGGAAGACAAGGCTTTAGGTAGATGACATCATAAAAGTAATACGTATGCCCCAATCTTGTGCTTTAGCAAACAGCCCTGTTGCTAACTACAAATGCTGCTATGGTTTCTAGGGAGCCCGCTATACTAGAACCTAAATTATGCTCAGAAACCTCTGTGATTAATGAGGAGGCATTAATTGTCACCGGCGCGATTTTGTGAATAATATAAAACCCAATGGAAAGTTGATTTCAGCAGCTATTGGAAAACAAGTGAGAGCACACGCCTTGAAGCAATAATTCACATACATTTATTTTCATAAATTGCATGCAATGAATTGAAAAGTCCATGTGTTTGTCATAAATACGCTTAAAATAGGTTTAAGCCTCTTTCCAGTTATTATTGGGAAACAAGTGCTCGGACACCTTAATACAACACTGTGTTAAGCCTAAAAATCAAATCATACCTGCTTTGGACCTGGGGCAACCGTCAGCAGCAGGTGGCCTGTGGGAAGCAGGTGACACTTCTGTCACTATGTTAAGTGCAAGGTGGCTTGGCCTTCACAGCTGTTTGTTTGTTTGTTTTCTTCTCTGAGGCAGGGTCTCACCGTGTAGCCCAGGCTGGCCTCTTGCTTCAGTCCCACAAGTCCTGGGGTTACAGTGCTCAGATTTCATCTCTTCACAAATTCAACCTAAAAGTCAGGGGGGCAGTTCTACCTTGGAGCTTCATTCAGATACTATGTCTCTGTTTATAGGGTTTTGTTTTCCATTTAAAATAATACTAAGTGTCCGGAGATGCAGCTCAGTGACACAGCACATACTGACTGAAACTTTAAAGCCACAATAAATAAATAAATAAATAAACACACAAGTAAAATGATACTGAAAACAAGCACATGACGTTTGGACTTCGCTACAGTGGTGGAGCTAAAATAAAGCAGCCGGTCATTTTCATCAGCACATACTGCTAAAGCCAGTCCAATTAAAACACAGCGGGCTCAGTTTGTCCTGTAGCTCTTTCTTTGAGTTGAAGCGAGGAAGTAGAAAGCCTCAGGAAGCGAAGGAAACTGACAAGGTCCCGGAGGCTTAGAAAGTTACAAGGCCGAATTATGTGTTAGTTACAGGCCAAGCGGCCACCTCTCATGATGAGAGAACTCCTGATTATCAGATGTATTTCTAAATTATCTATTTTATTTTATTGGTGTTTTAGCTTATATGTATATCTGTGTGAGGGTGCTGGATCCTGGAGTTACAGAGAGTTGTAAGCTGCCATATGGGTGCTGGGAATTGAACCCGGGTCCTCTGGAAGAGCAGTCAGTGCTCTTAACTGCTGAGCTATCTCTCCAGCCCCAAATGTATTTCTAAACCATTATGTAAATTGTGCTGTGTAGTGTGTTTTACCTAATGTATTGGGCCAACTTGACCTTTAATTTTCTCCTCTCTATATATCCCAGGCTGGTCTCCTATGTCATCTACCCTCCATGTCATTCTCTGCAAAGGTGGCTGAGCTTACATCAATATTTCTCTAACTTGAGTGTGGCCACGACTTCCCAGTTGGTCTTTCTACCTCCAGTATTCTTGTCGGAGCCGTCCTTGACACTGACTCATTCCGACGCTTAAAACATGTTTTTTGTGAATTTTTTTCTGGAAGCAGGGACTTTGTATAGCCAGCCACAGCAGGCCTCCGGTTCTCCATCCTCATGCCTGGGCCTCTGGAGTGCTGTGATTACCCATGGCTACACAATCCCTGGCTTCTACACCTTAAAAGCGTTGCAAGGATGGAGAACAGCACAGCACCTGCCTAGCATGTGCAGAGACTTTGACTGGATCTACTTCAATGCAAATAAATTAACAGTTTCGAATAAAAGATGATGGGAAATGTTACCATCATTTACCTAATAATTACGGCGTGTGCTGTGTGCCAGATGTCAGTTTTGGCCTGGGCACCTATCGACATATGAAAGGAACAAAAATTCTTGTCCTTTGGTAACTTATCTCTGTCATAACCACCAATGTAAGCATCTATTTCAACCCTACAGATTTTACCACCATCTTGGCAGATATGCTAGTAACAGTGGTGGCATCTGTCTTAGTTGGTGTTCTATTGCTGTGAAGAGACACCATGACCGCGGCAACTCTTATAAGGAAAAACGTTTAATTGGGGTGGCTTATATTTTCAGAGGTTTAGTCCATTATTGTCATGGTGTGACTTGGTGGTGTGCAGGCAGACCTGGTGCTGAAGAAGGAACTGAGAATCCTACATACTGACATGCAGGCAAGAGGAAGTGGTCTGGGACACTGTGCAGTATTTTGAGCAGATATGAGATCTCAAAGTCCACCCTACAGTGACACACTTCCTCCAGCAAGACCAGACCTACTTCAACAAAGCCATACCTCCTTTGGGTATGCCACTTCCTTTGGGGCCATTTTCTTTCAAACCACTACAGTATTTAAAGTGCTTTTTAAAATACCTACTATGAGGGCTGGAGAGATGGCTCAGCCGTTAAAAGCTAGGCTCACAACCAAAAATAAAATACCTACTATGCATCTGTCATTACACAAATTGCACCCCAACAACTTAGAAGATTTTACCAGGCTGCCTCTACTTATGAGGAAACTGAAACTCTGATAGTTTTTTTTTAAGTTCCAAAATCAGGGATTTAAAAAATTATTGAATGCAAAATTTGAATTGAGTGTATTTTGTCAAGGCTAGGGTCTGAGATTACCCATCCTCTCTTATGAATAAATGACTGAATTTACACACACTCTTTGCAAATAGACAAGCACTATCGTATGTGCCTTCTTAGTTTACATAAGCAATGGGACACTTAGCAATATTTGAAGACATTTCTGGTAATCATATCAGGGACATTACCAATGAGGAGTGGGTAAAAGCCAGAATCCCTTGACCTACTGACATTGCTGAAACAAAATGCCTTAGACTGGGTGGCTTATAACAGAAGAAATTCATTCCTTGATGTTGTTGATGCTAGACAGCCCAAATATGGGAGCTAGAAAGTTGTGTTTCTTGTAAAAACTCAACTTCTATAGCTACTTCCTTCTGGTTTCTTATTTGAGGCTGGGCGTATAGCTCAGTGGCAGATAGAAACATGCATCCTAAGATTTGATTTCCAAGTCTATATGTGCACATGCACACACACCACACACGCATACATCACACACACACACAAACACACACACACACACACACACACACACACACACACAGTTTAGGAGGCTAGAGGAAGAGGCAAACACAGGCAGAAGCACCCAGACGTTAAGGATGTCTTTCTTTTTGAAACAAGGTCTCCCTGATATAACCCAGACTGACCTCAAACTAGCTATCCTTCTGCCTCAGCCTCCCAAGTGCTTTGATTACAGGTGTGTGCCACCATGCTTGATTTTTTCAGGTCTCTTTTATTGGGACCTTAATCCTTTAAAGCAGGGGTCTCTTTATAAAGAAGCCACACCTGCTCATCTCTCCAAAAACTGCTCCCATTCTCCCCACTGGAACTTTTCAGGGGAAATAAAAAATGATCAAATAAATATGAGCCATATTTTGTCAGATAAATTCATACTTTTACTTTCAATCCATGAACTGAGATTATGAATGCCAGGGAAGTTGAGGGGACATAGGAGACAAATATGGAGTTGTTGAGATCAATCACAGGCTTGAATCAGACACAGATCATTTAGCTGCCCACAAAGAACAACTGTTCCTGTCACAGACCAGCTGTCTGTCTCCTCTGGGGGCTTTCTTAAGGGTTTGCCAGAATAACAACATGCAAGAGTGGTCAGGAACCTACCACTTGCACAGGTAAGTAAGCTTAAAGAACATCTAATGTTAGGAGCCTTTGTCACCAGGCTTAAATATGAAGAAGCATGGTTTTTCAAAATTATATATAAAAAAAAATCCCATGAGATTAAACTTGTAAGTTAATGTTTCCGTAAATAACCAAGGAAGCTAGGGCTTGTACTTAACACTTGGGAATATAGGTATTTAAGAAGCACTCGATTTTGCCTGGAAATTGATCACTAAATTGAAATGGTCAAAGATGCCATGAAAATACAAACAAATCCTTTTTCAATGCATGTAGGATTCATTTATTCAGATACTTGAAAGCAGAAAGGGAAGCTAAGAAGGGCCCATTGTTTTCTCTTCACATTTGCCTCCTTCTACACCAGGGTTTTTGAACCTCAGTCATGCTTTGGGCCAGATGATGTTTGTTCGTTTCTTTTGTGGTAAAGGTCCCTTTCCCGGCCATAATGTTGGAGCCCTCAGTCTCCGGCTGAAACCTAATCTTCAGTTTAAAAGCATTAATAGCAGCACTCGGGAGGCAGAGGCAGATCTTTGTGAGTTCGAGACCAGCCTGGTCTACAAGAGCTAGTTCCAGTGCAGGCTCCAAAGCCACAGAGAAACTCTGTCTCACAAAAAAAGAGCATTAATAGCTCTGAGCTCATGACAGATCCCTGGTCTCTGACTAGGAAACAGTTCTTTGTGTTTGGCTCAGATCTGTGGATCACGTTTTCCTATCATGTCTTAAAGGCTTCCCTCAGTCAAAGTGAAGATATAACCTTGTACAACAAAGCAGAGGGGCATGTTCATTTAATCTTTCTTAGTTTCCTTTAAAAGCAGTCCTTAAAAGTTCTTAGGATAGAACGGGAGCAGCTCATGCAGTGGTAAACAGGGCAGGTATGGCTTGGGATAAAGAACACCTCTGTTCATCAGAGGCCTAGAGTTTGTTTATGAAGGAGTTGCCGATTTCTTGGCAGAGATTAAAGTGAATATATTTGCTTTTTAATAATAATATATCTGCATAAAAATGAAGTACACGTTCTTAGTTCATCGTGCGAGTTGCCCTCTCCTAACTGATCCACACATAGTGTTCTAAGGGGTTAAGTAAATTTACCCATCAGTTTGCATCACTGTTTTCCCCAGACAACTGGTTTTTCACCATGCAAAAGTCTACGCTTCTCCCAAATTATCTTTTAAAAAGTTTAAGATCTTTACTCCTTTAAGAGTTTGATGGCGTTCTCTCTCAGACGGTGCTGTGCCTTGAGACCCCATCAGCCTAAAGTCGGCCACAGAACCCATCCCGCTATTGAGTCACAGGAGCCCTCCAGCCCCAGGCAAGGGTCATTTATTTAATGGTGGTCACCTCTATGAGGGAACAAAGCTGAGCATTCAAACGTGACACCTGCAATTAGAAAGATCTCTGGTTTTACCACAGCTATTTTAAAGATGAGGTAATTTGGGGAGTGTTGAAAAAGCAGCATTTATTCAAAACTTTCCATTGCAGTTCATTTATGCCCCAGGAAGTTTCTTAGGTTCAGTCAAAGAAACTTGCTGTCTGACCTCAGGATCTTAAAGGGTTAATGTGACTGCCGATGTATTTATTTGCACTTGGTATGGAACCTAGGAAGTTTATTAGGCAGGTACTATACCACTGAGCATGGTATTAATGGTATTAAGCACATAAAAGGTGCTGGTGGGGGTAGGGTGGGTATAGAACCAGGAACCTTACTGAGCTGGCTAGGCCAGCGCTCTGTCTCAGAGTTACACTCCAAGCAAGCCCCTCTCCATTCCTTGTAACTTCAGAGTCCCTGACATCATCTTTCTCGGATCCATGTGGGTTTTGAACAAAAGAGAAAGCCAGGGGACTTAGGGAGTCGGGTTTCATTTAGAGCAGCACCCCGATTACTTTCGGCAAGGTGCGAAAGGGATACTGCCAGGTAAAACACCGGAAAGTTACAAGCCGGGTTATTTTTTAACCGGCGTCCTACAAAACCGACGCCGTGGAGGTGTCTCACTCGCTAACTCCGGGTTCTTGAGCCGGGCGGGGAGAGTTAGCCGGCCGAGAACCTGGCAGCCGTTCAACGACCCCGCCCTCGGAGTCCCAGGGGGGCTTCTTCTGCAGAGCGCGATTGTCTAAGGCGGAGGCGCCCGGAGGGCAGGAAGGGAGCGGGGTGAGCCCCGAAAGAACCCCCAAAGCCGCACCGCTCCACGCGCCTGAAAACTTCCCCAGCGGCCAGCAGGGCCGGAGTGGGCGGCGGTTCCCCTCGGCGCCGAGAGCACCGGGCGCGCGAGGTTCGGGGCGCGCGGCGGGCGCGGCGGCCGCCGCCTCCTCCCGTCCCCGCCTCCGCCGCGCAGCCTCCTCCCTCCGCCCGGCTCGGCCTCCGGGCTCCCTCCCCTCGTGGCAGGCTCCGGCGGCGGCGGCTGCGGCGGACGGGGAGGGCGTGCGCCGGCCGAGAGGTGTGGGCGACGAGCCTAGGGAAGTTTCAAGTGGAAGGTCGTCCGTCCGCCGGCGCGTCCCCTCACTCTCCTCCCGCAGCATCATGGCGGAGCCGAGCGGCTCGCCCGTGCACGTCCAGCTTCCCCAGCAGGCGGCCCCGGTGACAGCGGCGGCGGCGGCCCCGGTAGCCGCGACATCAGCCCCGGCCCCGGCTCCGGCGGCGCCCGCAGCCCCGGCCCCGGCTCCAGCTGCGGCCCCAGCCTCGGCCCCGGCAGCTCAGGCGGTCGGCTGGCCCATCTGCAGGGACGCGTACGAGCTTCAGGAGGTTATCGGTCAGTGCGGAGGGTGCTGCGTGGCCGGTCCAGGCCGGGCGCCGAGACTGGGCGGGAGTGGGTGCGGGATGCGGTTTTTCCTGCCTGCCTGCACGCCCGGAGGCAGAGCGGCCGGCTTCGGGGCCTACCGGCTCCAACAGTTATTGTATTTTTTAATTTTTAATTTATCCCCTCCTTCCCTGAGCGCGGCTGCTGCAGGAGGAGGTGGCGCGGCGGATGTGACTCGCACTGCAGACGAGCTGCATGCTGCAAACTTTTATCTCCGGGATCGCTGGGTTGGCGGAGCTGGGACCCGGTAACGCCGCATCCTCCTCCCTCCCCCGCCCGACAAGCGCGGGGCCGCAGCCCGTGGCCAGTGACCACGCGAATGGGCTGCCGGGGCGGTGTGGGGATGCTGGGGTGCCGCCCTGGGCTTCCTCGCCCCCGCGCCGCGCTGGGTGCAGCGCGTCCTGAGAGACCCTGCGGGCGCAGCCGCGCCTCTGCCTCCTGCCGTGACCTCTCGGGGGGTAACCCGTCCACGTAGTAGCGGCGGAGGCCCAGGCTACTGCCCAGGCCAGAGAGGATGCTGGCCTTCTGACAGCCGCCGCCTGCCCACCCTGCGACCCGGCTCTGTGCGCGCAGCGCCTGGGGTACCTGCCTCCCTCCGAGCCGGCGCGCCGCCTGCCGCTAGCCCCGGGGCCGATCAGCGGGCGGGCGCGCTGGCCTTCTGCCCTGCCCCTGGCGGATCTACTGGGGTGAAACTCGAGTCTCTCCGCGATCCTAGCTCAGCCTTTCGGTGTCTCTTAGGCAGCTCACTAATGTCATCTTATCTTACATTTTTAAATACCTGGCAAAGTCGAAAGGCAAGAAGCCGGCGTTGGTTTCTTTGAGCCAAGCACGTGAAGGGCCAGGGGGATTGTGCTGTCCTCTAGCTTAGAACCTTACCTACAAGATCATTCAGTTAAAAGTTTTGTTCCTGAGCCATGCTGCCAGGCAAAGTGGGGGCCCCATCATAGGAACTCTACATTCGGGCTGTTGTTGCCCCATAGTCTGTAGTATCCAAGGATGGAGGGGGAGGGGTTTCAAGTTATCTTAAATTTTTTCTTTCATTTTAAAAGATTTCTCGATTTTTTTCTCCTTGAGAAATTACAATTAATATAATTTCACAGGGCACTCAAAGGAGCCCCTTTTATCTCCTCTGTGTGAGTGAGGCTGCCAGAAATGCATACATACTCACTTGTGTGTATACATATATGTGTGTTTCACAGTCAGACGTGCACGTGTGTGTGCTCGTGTGTGTCTGTAGTGATGGTGTGGGTTGGTGTGCAAAAGCTGCAAGTAGTCTTTATAGACGTTTGTAGACAAAATTCTTCTAGTATACTTCATAACTTTTAGCAAAAGACTCTTTAGGACTGAACCCTCAGGACACTGTAAGGATTTGATAACCCCAGGAGCTTTCCCAGCCCAGAGTCCTCAGTGAAAGCTGTTCTCGCTTGGCATATGAGCCTCTTCACCCAGAACTTCTTAGCTGCCTCGCGTGGTCTTAGATTCTCCCAGCGTTTGTACTGGGTCTCTGCTGTCCTGAAAAGGCTCTGGTGTCCACCTGCCACCTTGGCAGGCTCTCTCCTTTGAAGGCCCACCATACACACACACGTGGACACACACATTTACACACGTAGTAAGTATTGATGCTGAGGACCGACTCAGGGACATTGCTGCTGAGGTAAGGCCTCTTGCTGCAGGGAGGTCTTCTTTGCCTAGGGAGCCTTGTTTCACTTCCAAGGCCATAGTGTCTTCTGTGAAACTTTGCTCTTCTCCCTGGACATAGTTTGGCCCCCTTTTTATATACTCCCTAGTAGCTAAACTTATCATGTTTAATTGCTCATCGAGGTCTTAAGGCCTTCCAAGTTCCCTGCATTTTGGTGGCTGGTAGCAATGCAAGGATAAATAAATAATGGTCCCTGTCCTTAAGGACTTCATGAGTTAGGAGACAAGGGTAAATGATCCTGTAGGGAGTGCTGAGCGAGCGTTGGGGGGTGAAGAGGCAGCTGCTCTTCAGGGGAGAAACTGACTAGCATTGTGTACTGGTTTTGAAGTCTGAATAAGAGTTTGTTAAGGTGCTTAATTATTTATGTCTCTGCTTTCCCTAAGATTCCCCGATTACCCCTCCGGGCTGGTTGGTCTCTTCTACCACACAGATTTCCTAAGGACACAGAACAATCTACATATGACTAATTTATATTCTTATGTTGTTAATCACGAGGGTTAAAGTGTACGCTGTGACTTGGAAACGATATTTTGAGTTGGCCTCTTTAGTGAACTAAGGAATAATATCTTTTTAGTTTAAGTAGGATTAATTGCAAGGCCTTCTCTACTTGTGGTAAGGATGCTAATTTTGGTTGTTTGATTTTAGTGACGACGAAAGAGAAAGGGAATTTACCTGAAGAGTTCAAGAGATGAAACACTTGCTTATTCCATGTTGGTTTTACACATTTATGTTGTGAGAGGGTTTTCCTATGCTGAGTATTGATCTCATATTTTCCCATCTCAGAGATGGCTGTTTGGAAACCCCTATTTTTGAAAAATTGCTGGAAAAGGGTTTTTCAAGGGCTTAATGTTTACGAAGAAACACAAACCCATTCCCAGTTAGCCTTTCCTGCCAGTTGAGTGATTCAGAGTGAGTTTGTGGTCACACACTTTGCCGTAAAAAAATTATATTCAGAGGTTAGCCTTACAAACACCCAAGTCAGTTTGGAAGTCGGTGCCTCTCCCTGCCATCCAGCAGGTGGCCTGTGATGTGCCTCCAGCAGTGTGAGCCACCACCAGCAGGAGGCTCAGATGTGCCCAGCCTAAAGCCCAGGAGGGAGGCAGGGTGCTTTACCTTCCAGCGTGGCACAAGGCACCAGCACTGTTTCTTCTGTTTCTCTCTGGGCACAGGACAGGGCCTCGGCGTTAGGAGAGGCTGAGTGTTCTAATCCAAACAGACCAAGTGCAGTTATTGAAGCTCCCCCTTTGTAGGGGAACAAACACAGGACTCGCCAACTCAAAGCATAAAGTTTTGTCTTTGTGGCACTGCCGTTCCGTTGTAAGAGCCATGGAGGAACTATAATGCTATTAGGCAGTAATCTGGTTCACAGGTTTAGGCGTGACCTAGAAATACTGTCAGAGCTCTCGGAGGGAGTTTGTCGTGAAACAGCGGTGAGACACGTGGAGCCTTGAGTTCCCCTGTCAGGGCATTCGGGATCACTCTGTGTTCTGTACACACAGCCGTCCTCTGGAGAGAGTTTCCGATCTGTTTATCATCCCCAGCTTTATTCATCTCACCTCACCCTCGAGTTTCTTCCTCAGAAGCATGAAGGGCACCTCGGTGTCGCCAGCTGAAAGCCGAGTGTGTTGGCGGTATTAATAGGAGCTCCTTGACTCCTTAAACAAAGAATAAAAGATGAGTTGTGTAAACACTGACTTGGACATCCGTCCTAGAACGGACAACCTCAGTGAACTTCTCTCCTTGACAGAGGTGCAGTCTTGGCAGGATCAGTTTCCGAACTGGATTCAGGTAATTCCAGCAGTGCTCTTATCTCCCCTTCTGCTCCACCGAGGAGCAATAAATAGATCACTGCTTTAGAATGTTTGGTTGTCTTTATTGCGGGAGTCAGGGGGGCAGTGGTGATCAGGTAAAGCCTTTTTTTTTTCTTTTTTAAATTTTGCATTTAATTTCTTCATGTGGCTTCATATTTGTACCCATGGAGGTCCTTGAGAGTAAGGAACCTGTCACCTGAGGCAACAGAAGAGAAATGGACTGTTTTGACAGCAGGTCCCTCTGCTCATCTGGTTCCTCTTTTCTGTGGCTTTGTTTATCTGTCTAGGTAGGTCAATAGGCCTTTGGCCAAGACCTAGGTAACAGGGCTGCGGTCACTTGTAGGATCCTTAGCTTCTCCTAAATTGAGATCTGCAAACAGCCTAGGGTGTTCTCACAGCTTCTGGGAGGTTCCGGAGTTTGGGGATTAGCACTAGGTTGGTGATAGCCTGGACTAGAGGTAGTTGAGGACAATGGATAGATCCCCTGGGTGTTTCTTGGGGGAGCTGAAGCACTGAGTATATCCTGCCAGCAGTGTTGGCATTTCCGTTGACTTTAGTTAGTTAGGCTTCCCCCATCTCCCTCCTTCCTTCCCTCTTTCTTCTGTCTTTCCCTCCATCTCTCCCTCTCTTCTTCTCCCCCTTTCTCTTTGTTCCTATAATAAAGAGGCCTGGGATAACCCAGTTGAGGATGGGACTTTGATTTCTAACTGCTTCACTTTTTAAAACACCAAGAAAAATATACACAAAAACATTCACGTTGTGACCATTCTGCTAAGTGATCCATAGACGTTCTCCCATTTTAGCCTGTAGTGTGTGTGAATGTGACCTGACAGAAGGGCCCTCTGTCTCTAAGCTTCACCTCCAGCCTTTAGGCATCTTAGTGCAGTTCCGTGGCATTGACTGTATTCGCTAGGAAAGTGTTCTTTTAACTCTGCTCATGAGACTGGTAAGTGGAAAAGATCTCAAGGTTAAAAGAAACGTCCGGAAGAGAGATTGCAGTCTTTGCTTTTTTGTTGCATTTGATTCATGACCAATAATGTGCAACCCTCCCCCAACCCTCGTCTGACTCTTACATCTTATCTCAACTACATTTTGGATGGGGTTTAAAAATAAACATCAGCCATTCTGTCTCTAGAGTCAGAAACCCTGGGCCGTTTGTTTTATGTCCTGCTATGGTAGTCACTGGCAGTTGTGACCGAGAACAAATTGCTTAGATGTGTCTGCACTCAGTTTCCACACTGGTAGCCTGAACAAAAGTAGGCTTGTGAGAGTGTAAAACCCTTAGGACCGTGCTTGGCACAGGGTACACTCAATTAGTTTCAGCCATAACTTCTATAAACTTTCTTTGCTAATCTGATTCAAGTTATCAGGACAGAACACAGCCCTTGCGTCTCGAGCCTTTGAAGTGGCTTCAAGAGTTATTCCACTTGGTTTCTGCCAAGGGAGGGTGCAAAGGAGCGAGGTCACCCTCAGACCTTCTTCTGGCAGCCATCTGGAAGGTGGTGTGCAGTGGAAATCAGAAGCCCAGGTAGGCTGGCTTCACCTAGGCCTAGGCAACTCCACACCCTTGAGACTTCATGGAGGAAGCTTGGGAGACCTGTGGCGATTTGGACAGCTCAGGGGTTTAGGTGCCAGATGGCTCTCTGACAAGCAGTGAGAGCATCCTGTGGGAAGGTTGCCGGGAGGAACAGCCCATAATGGAAAAGCTCTGTGAACAACCTGAGTCTACTGCACTTTTCTTCTACCTCTGAGTCGGCCTTTGGAGGCTGCCATGCTGGCCGGAAATGCTGCTGACTTCAAAGAAGGAGTCGCTGCTTCTCAGAGACTGGGAAAACCCGGCCCTCTGTTTTCAGATAGTCATCTTTTCTGTTTCCTTCCTGGCTTTCTCCCTCCTTCTCCTCCCTCCCCCCCCCCACGTCTCGCCCTCCCTCCCTCGTCTCGCCCTCCCCCCTCCCTCCCTCTGTTTAAAAATATTGAAGTCTTTCTCATCTTTTCCTTTTGTAGTGCTGTAGGTTGTACACTGGGCCTCACGTGTGCAAGACAGGTTCTCTACAACTGATCTACACCCCTGTTCCTCCCAACCTTTGTGGTGGTGGCAGTGTTTTTTTTTTTTTTTAAAACAGAGCCTCAAGTCGTCCAAGCTGGTATTGAGCTCACTGTGGTTAGCAGAGGATGGCTTTGAACTCTTCTGCCTCTGCCTTCCAAGGGGTGGGGTTCCAGGCTGGCCCAGCCTGTACAGCTGTTCTTATCTTTCCTGTCCCTTCCTCCTGTCCCAGCAGAGCTGACAAGAGAACCGCCCACTTCCCCTTTGCATGCTGTAATCTGGCTTCTGCTGTCTCTCAAAATCCAAGTTCTGTTCTCTAAAATTGCCTTTGTCCATCTGTGGACAGAAGCCATGGGCACTGCGGGCCATCTCAGTCTTCTTCAAGTTTGGACCCGTTTTTTCAGTTTACAATCTGGAATGGCCGTGACCTGGGCTTCTGTTCTTGCCTCTTATATGTATAGCACCTTCTGTTTCCCTGTCTGTTTCCTCTTACATGTATAGTACCTTCTGTTTCCCTGTCTGTTTCCTCTTATATGTATAGTACCTTCTGTTTCCCTGTCTGCCACTACTTTACCTTCTGTTTCCCTGTCTGCCACGACTTTACGGTCTGCATCTCCATGGCTGACCCAGAAATGCGGAGGCCTTTCCTGACTTTGAACTAGTATTTGGAAGACCTTTCTTCTTCCTTTGTGGTGCTGGCAATCACGGCCAGGGCCTCATCTATATCACGCAAGAGTCCACCTCCGGACACCTCCCAGTTCTTCTGGAGCTTCATAGTCCTTCATTCCTACTGTTGCTCCTTCTCTGTTGTCCATCTGAAAATCCCGAAGTGCAAAACATGCTGATTATTCTACTGTTCTACCCTTACCGGCCTTCCGCAGCTCTAAGATCACCAAGTCCGAAGTGTTCTACATCATATG
>JAQHUG010000090.1:3430916-3449630 GCA_028555095.1 Dicrostonyx torquatus | reverse complement strand
CTATGGTGCTCCCAGGCCTACCACTGTATCAGAATGTCTATGGTGCTCCCAGGCCTACCACTGTATCAGAATGTCTATGGTGCTCCCAGGCCTACCTCTGTATCAGAATGTCTATGGTGCTCCCAGGCCTACCTCTGTATCAGAATGTCTATGGTGCTCCCAGATCTACTGCTGTATCAGAATGTCTGTGTTGCTCCCAGGCCTACCTCTGTATCAGAATGTCTATGGTGCTCCCAGGCCTAACACTGTATCAGAATGTCTATGGTGCTCCCATGCTTATACCGTGTATCAGAATGCCTATGGTGCTCCCAGGCCTACTGCTCTATCGGAATGTCTATGGTGCTCCCATGCTTATACCATGTATCAGAATGTCTATGGTGCTCCCAGGCCTACTGCTCTATCAGAATGTCTATGGTGCTCCCAGGCTTATACCCTGTGTGGCTGTCCTTGGTCATTCTCAGGGTTCCCTCAAAGCACAACATTTAAAGCTCTTGCTTCCCTTTTCTGCTCTGTCTCTGCATTTCCATCTGCAGGATGGCATCGCCAGCCTGGGGGAATCTTGCACACGTGTGGAAACGCTTCTCGCCTCCCTCGCCTGTACTGTGAAGTTTTCCTGTTTGGCACACCATCCTGCCACCTTCAGCTTGTCTCTGTACCATAGTCCTTTGCGTCTCTATTTTAGTTGTATTCATTTACAGTACAGCATGTTGAAAATGTTCCTGTGCACGGAACACACTCAAAAGGTGTGCGTGTGTAAGACATGTATGTTGGCGCATGTTCCTACGTTGACTAAATCCATTAACCACCACTCTGTTGTTTTTATACATGTTAACACTGTTCTGGGTGCTTTTAAAATCTGGACTAAATGATTATTCTTCCCAGAAACAGTTTCTGTCCTTAGCTCTCCTGGGGCCCTCTGCTGGTCTTGTCATGCCCTTCACTGTGTTGCCCTCCGGAGGATGGTTTTCTGCGCGCCCATCCTGGCCCGGGATGGCCAGAGCTTCTTTGAGGACCGTTTCCTGTTTCCGTGCTTCCCACTTCTTATTCAGCATTTGATCATTGTGACGAATGTGAGTCTGAATTCGAGGGACAAATGTCATTGCCTGACATCTGAGTTTGTCTCCTTGATCCTGAGGGTTTGATCTTGCCTTTGATGAGTAGTATTGAGTTGACTTTGGGCCAATCAGCTCCAAGGGCTCTGTAGGTATGAACTCAGCCCTGCAGAACACTGGGGAGCACTTTCAGTGCTTCTGCCTGCCTGTGTTGGGAGCACAGTGGAGGCTTCCCCTCCTGGATGCACGGAACTCGGAAATGGCCCACTTTGACTGAGGGCTTGAGAGCTGCCTGCTGTGTTTCTTCACCTTGTTCTTGGGCTTCGTAGGAGGTGTAAGGATATCTGTGCTGCTCCCTTTAGCATCCCCAGTACCCAACCTGCACTTTTGGACACACCAGTGATCTCTTGCTGTGTGTGTGTTTAGATATAACCTTCACCTTGAAGTTCTTTGAAGTTGCTTACTGTGTAGAAATCAGAAATACTGCAGATCAGAGTCGATGAAACCCAGGAGCAGGACTGCAGGGCGGTGAGATTCCAGAGTTTGTTATGCAGGCAGGGTTGCACTCTTATAAATTATAATGGACAGAGAGTGATGGGATGGGAGTGGTCCATGCCAAGACCGTAGTGACTGTAGCACTCGGCCTGATTTTTAAGCAAAATCTCATCTAATGTATGTTATAACTCTTCTGTGGTACATCTTTTGGAAAAAAAATTCTTTTTTATTTCTCATTAAAGTAAAATTCCCCAAGTCATCATATGAAGATTTACATTCTCTTTCAGGACAGTTCTGCTTAAGTTATACCAGATAGCCCCAAGATACTTGAAGAGATGTAAGCGTTCCAAGGTTTCTTTTTTCAGATCTGCTATTCACTGGTGGAATTTCTGGGACTAGAGAAGAATTCAGTGTATTAATTAAAAAGGCATTTCAGACTTGGCTTAACTGGAAAGCAGGAGGAAGAGAAATAGGCCTTTCCGACAATAGCCTGGCATGGCTTTCTCTCTAGAATTGATTGAGATACACACGTTGGAACCCAGTGCGAGCGAATGACGAAGTATTTCAAGTCTCTTCTCCTTTGCCAAACAGTTACTTGAGAATAAACTCCGGCATAGCTGTGAGAAACGTCTTGGGTGCTGAGGGAGCAAGTGATTGATACTCTAACCTGATTGTGTGTTTATAAATGTGGAAACGCCTTTTAAGGTGGAGCTCACAGAGACCTCAGCAAACGTTTTATCTCCGCGTTCTGGGAGGCAGTTGACATCTAATGTATTTTTTTTCAGAAGCCGAGAATCAGGAGTGCTCGCATAGTTTTCTTCTCAGGTCAATACGTAAAACGTGGTGACATTTACGGGGTTTTAGGTTTCCAACTGTTTGCCAGCCTAACTGGATGGAAGCAGAGGCGGATGCCTGCCATGTAAGTGGCTAGCTGGGTCTTCCTTGGGAGGACTTCGGAAGCCACTACCTGTGACGGGCCCAGACCTCCTCATAATTGCTCTGTTGGTGGTGAAGATCTTAGCTGAGTGGGTGCTCTAGCTTTGGGCTGGAAGCATCAGTTTGTACCGGGTTTGTAATGAGGGGCACCGCACTTGTTCTCTCTCCTGCCATGTTTAGTTTGGCGGTTATGTTTTCAGGGTGGTCTTTGTTGCCTTCTCCCCGGTTCCCCTCACTGGCTCTCCTCCCTTCTCCCCTCCTCCCCTCCCTACTCACTCCTTTCCTGTCCCCCTTTCCTCTCTTCCCTGCCTTCCTATTGTCTTCCTTCCCTTTACCTCTGTCTCCTCTTGCTTAATTAGAGGTGATTGAAAAACCAGAAGGGGGGCTTCTAGGGAAGGAGGTGCAGGTCACTGCCAACTTCTATCAGTTCCCAAGTGAGAGATGGCATGAACGTGTGAGGAGAATAAGGAAATTCACTTTGGGAGGGACTGAAGACAAATCTACTCCAACACCTTTGCTCTATCACTGAAGTCTCCAAAAGTCTAAGTGCATCACCTGTGGTCCTTTCCATCCTCAGATACCCAGGCTCGCGAGTCCTAGGTCCCGATGGATTTCAGCTGTCATCTTTTACCTTGTGTTTTGTAGTGGCCTGGCCTGTGTGTGTGTGTGTAAAACACAAGTTCAAGAGCACCAAGTATCTGGAATAGCTCAGCTTTCGGCTTATGAGTCAAGTGGGCATGTTGTAGTGATTAGAGTAGCAGCAGCGTTCTAGAAGGTAGATAGGGCCATGGTCTCCGTGTGGCATTTTCACTGACCTTAAATCAAGCGAAGGATGGAAGACACAGAGAGATCTGTGTGACTTCCCTTTGCATCACCATGACCCAAGTCTCACAGAAATGGCTGAAGAGGAGGAAGAGTTTGGCCCATGCTTTCAGATGTTTAAGGTGGCAGTGAGGGTGTGGCCATACTCGTGGAGCAAGGGTGTGTGCCTATGGCTTCTCATGTGTCTGTGGACCAGGACATAGCGAGAGCAAGGCTGGGTTGGGGGCACGTGTTAACTAACCTTCACAGGCCTACTCTGGTGACCTTCTTCTGCGTGCCAGGTCTTACCTCCTTAAGGCTCCATGGACTTCAAAATTGTACCACAAGTTGAATACCCAACGTTCAAAACATGAGCCTTTGTGGGCGTTTCAGACTCAACCTATGATACAGCACTTTACTTACACTTCACATTTCAGATTCTCAGTAGCCAGTCATGCTTCATTGGACAATACAAGTTCGGACCATCAGGCATTTTGACAGGCATATGTTGGATGGTGTGTTATCGCTTTACTGTTGCTCTCCTCCTTGTTAGGACCAAATACCTGACAGAAAGCAGGTTTCATTTTGGCCCACATTTAAGGATACAGCCCAACCAGGTGGGGAAGGCTTGGCAATGGGAGACTGCCTGCTTATGCCTGGGCTGGTCACGGAGCAGACGGTGAATGCCAGCACTCCCTTTCGCTTGTCCCTTTTTACTTTGGCTGGGATGGTGCTACCATGTGCACTGTTGTCTCTATGTCTTCTCGCCTCTGTTAGCCTTTTTGGAAACATGCTCACAGACAAACAACTGGAGGTTAGTCTCAGAGGCAAATTTCAGTCCAGTCTAGGTTGACAGTGGCCATGAACCATCGTAGATGGTAGTTTCTTGGAATGGTGCTGAGACTGGTTCGCTGTCATTATGATGTCTCTAGCAGCAAAAGGGCAATTTCTAAGAGAATAATGAGGTTCCACCCTGACTTACAAGTACAAAAGGGGGGCAAGCATGATGAGCGTATTGTGTGTCAACATGTTTGACTTCCTTCAACACATTTTGGAAGGTAGACCTGCTCATATTTTGAGGAGAACCATTTGCATCTGTGTGGTGAGACCTCTGCTGACTTAAGGAGGTAATTTTAAGGCTTAACTTTTTGTTGTTGTTGTTTGGTTGGTTAGTTGTTTTGAGACGGTCTCTCTAGGTATCCCTGGCTGTCCTGGAACTAGCTATGTTGTCCAGGCTGACCTGGAACTCACAGAGATCTGCCTGCCTCTGCCTCTCAAGTGCTGGGATTAAAGGCGTGCGTTACCATGCTTGGCTAAGAGGTAACTTGTTATCTTGCCTCACTCACTGAACTCATTTTGGACGCGTGCCCATGATTCTGTAAACACTGAGATTCCCATCAAAAGAAATTGTTTTGGGAAGCATTACTTTATTTGGAGACAAGTGTATGTCTTAGAGTCAGGGTTGGTTATGATAGCCTGAATTGCTTCATTTGGTTTCCTTTTGTCATGGAGAGAGACATGTCTCTCTGACTAGTGTATTTATTTAATCATCTGTTTATTTTTTGGTAGGTACTAGCAGATATTTCTAAAATTAGAACTAGAGTTTCTGAAATTACCCCCCCCCAGAGAAAAATAATACCTTTGTTTATCTTTGGCACTTATTGGGAGTTAGAATCATAGTTTCTTTTCTTTTAATTTAGAAACATTTTTGGAGGGGAGTGGCTGAAGATGCACAAATAACAAAAAGTTTTGATGATTAAAGAGTTAGTGGCTTAGCCTCCGTTTTAGATCACAAAGCAAATGAAACACCCACTGTCCCCCCCTCAAGACAAATTCATATTCTCTGTCTCCTGTGTGGGGAGGGCACCTTCCTTGTTAGGAGAAGGGATTAGTGTCTGGGGTGTCAGAAGTCTGTGTAGGCAGGTGAAGGTTTAATTTGAGCTCACAGAAGTAATCTCTGCTTCCTTCGGAGTAATGTCCCTTCAAGTGACCATGCCTGGGACAGAGAATATTTTCCTCAGTAATCATATCATTATTCTTTTTCCTAGCAATGCCCTTTCAAGTTTGTGAATTACGAACCTTTACTAAAAACTGTTGTGGAAACATTTCTCACACGGCTTCTTTGCTGTGTAGCGTGGAGGCCGGACTAGGGCTAGTGTTCTTTCTAGCTTCAGATGGTGCTCATCAGCATGGGTTTAAGACCATGGCTGCTTTGGGCATAAGTCAGGATGGGGTAAATACCTCTAGGCTGTTGAAAAGGGGACACTCGGTACTCAGCTTCAGTTGCTGCTTGCTGTCACAGAAAAAGCAATTTTTTTTTCTTTTTGGTTTTTCAAGACAGGGTTTCTCTGTGTAACAGCCCTAGCTGTCCTATAACTTGCTCTGTAGACCAGCCTGGCCTCAAACTCACAGAGATCCGCCTGCCTCTGTCTCCTGAGTGCTGGGATTAAAAGCATGCACCACCAGCGCCCCAGCGAAAAAGTAAGATTTTATCTGAAGCCTTCATGTTCTGTTCTTTTAGGCAGGGTCTCCTGTAGTAGCCAGGATGGCTTTGGCTAGCTGTTTTCTTCTGCCTGTTTCCCGGGTGCTGGGGTTACAGATGTGCCCCCATCATCCCAGCCTCTGACATCCTGTTCTTTAAGGAACCATACAGACATCTTTGTGACTGTGTGCCAGTTTAAAGTGTTCTAAAGGAGAAGTGGGCATTGGAGTTCCAGGCATGAGGAGGGTAAAAGTTCAGTGCATTTTTCCTAGTACTTCTGTCATTCATATTAAAAATAAAATTGGGCTGGAGAGATGTCTCAGTGATTAAGAGCACTGACTACTCCTGCAGAAGAGCCACTTCCAACCGTCGACAACTTCAGTTTCGGGGGATCCAATGTCTTCTTCTGTCTTCCACTGGCCCCAGGCATATACGTATTTACAGACTTGCAAGCAAAATCTCATATAAAAACTAAAAATAGATAAGTCTTAGATACATTGTTTACATTGTTTGGATTTATATTTGTGTTAATCTAAATACCAAGTTCTCCTTCAGGGTTTTTTTTTTCCCAGCTTAGAAGAGAGAAACCAAAATATGAAAGATGAGCTTTATGTATTATAAAAATCACATCACGCTTTCTGTGTATACGAAGTGTTTCACGCAAGTGGACCTGGTGGGAGGTGCCCACGGGCTCCCTAGTTAGTTCTCAATTGTTTTAAGCAGCACAGCTTTTATCTGAATAGCATTTATTATGAATTATGGTTTTAGTTATTTTACTTCTTGTTGTTTATAGTGCTAGGAACGAAGGCTGGGATATCACTTCACAGACTAGGCACAAGCTCCAGCGCGAAAAACTCTCCAGCCTTAACTTTTATTCCTTCCTGGTGGAAGAGGTCTCTGTATAAACTGACCACATGACCGCTCTGTGGTTAAGGGGACGGGTTTTTATTGTAAGATAGGAGAGAGAGAAGAGCCAGAGGCATCTGGAAGAGTACAGAGCAGAGCGAGAAAGAGGGAGACCGAACATGGCCAGGGGACTGAGAGAGGGGAGGGAGGTAGAGTTTAGAGAGGCACAGGAGAGGGAGGGGGAGAGGAGGAGAATGAACATCATATGACTATGGAGCAACTGTGTGTTTGGGAGTTTAGGGGTAGCTGGATGGGGAGCTTAGTGGAGGGGAGGAGGGGAGGAGTGCTAAGGTGCCAACCTGAATTTAGAAATGTAGTGCAGGTACTTGTCATGCTGATGGAGCCAGGCTCCACAGGTGTAATCGGATTTTTCTTTGGACTGCCAGCTCACAAATAACGACAAGGAGACTTGTTATTAATTATGAAAGCTTGGCCTTAGCTTAGGCTTGCCCCACTAGCGCTTATAACTTTAATTAATCTGCTTTTGTTAATCTACATTGTACCATGTGGCTTTTTGCCTTTCTTTCATTTGTATGTCTGACTCCCTCCATGTGTCATTGGAATCTCCTCCTGCCTCCTCTCTCTGCCCGCAAGTCCCGCCTGTACCTCCTGCCTAGCTGTTGGCCAGTCAGCTCTTTTTTACAGCCATCACAGCAACTCATTTTCATGGTGTACAAGTATCCCACAGTACACAGGCAGCCATAGGCCCCTGTGGCCATAGGTAAAGGAAGTGGAGGGGAGTCAGCTTCACAAACTTCTGAGGAGTGCTGTCGCTTGTCTGTCACTCAGAAGTCCTCCTAGAGTTCAGGCGGAACTCATTGGGCTGCCGTTTGAAGTTTGGGGAAATGGTATTTGATTTTTACCTTGACAGTCACCGCTACTTGACCATATTTCTCCCTGGTTCTATAGCCTTGGTGAATATAGGTTTTAAAGACTATTTGCTGTTTAACTAATGATCAGGGTGATTTTTGTAATAAAAGTAACTTTAGGAATATATGATTTACTAAAATAATAGGCTTCTAGTGTGGCTTGTGTGAGCACGTGTGTTAACGCATGCATTTGTGTGTATGTGTGTGTGTGTGTGTGTGTGTGTGTGTGTGTGTGTATGCATGCATGTGTGTAGGTACTGGTCTCTCTTACCTTTCAGTGTTTCATTCTGCAAATTGAACAGCACATTAAATATACAGGTGATTTACGTGTACCTGCAGTCACTCCTCCTGACACCCAGACGTCAGCGAGCTGTGGCTCTCACAGCTTTAAAAATAACACGCCATCTACACTTCGCTTCATTTCAAGGCGAATTGTTACTTAGATAATAAGGAAGATTCTTTACTTTGAAGCCACGCCAGCAGTGTTTTCTTGCTTGGTTTGTAGAAGGAGCTCCCAGCCATTAGGTTCCAAAGCCTGGAAGCCTAGGCTATCCGGGCAGCTTGGCAGTGACATCTGTTATGGGGCTGGTTTGGCTGCTCTGGCTGGGCACCTGTCCCCTTCCTCAGCTCTCCCACACGTCTGCCTTTGTCTGTCTTGGAGCTGGGGCCTGTCAGAGAGGAAGATCTTCCAGGGGAGAGGACGACCTGTCTTCTGTCAAGGTTACACAAGCAGCTGCTCTCACCCCTCCTGGCTGGAACTTGCAAACAAGCTCTTAAGATTAGAAAAGTAGAACTAGTTATTAATAGAATTTGTCCAATACGCTTCCTTCATTGCGTGCCAGTGGCAGACATAGGAGACAGGGAGTTTGATCTTTCATAGAATTTTAAGATTTTCCTTGTGAGAGACCGTCTCCTAAAGTATCATGTGTTTTTAGATGGGGGAAGAGGGCTCAGTGTCATCTTTATTAACTTAAGACTTCAGTGCTAAGTGACTTCTACAGAGAACAAACAGATCTGGACGTGGGGTTGGAACTGTGGGAGAACCCTTCCTGGGCTGGTCCAGTTGCCCCTTTCCCACAGAAGGGGAAAGCTATGAGAAAAGGGTGTTTCCTGGGCCTCTGAGGCTATAAATAACTCCAAGTCAATTCTTTTAAACGCCCAGAACACTCCGCTAGTCACCGTAGACGATCCTTATGGAAACTTTGTATAACACAGCTGAGCAAAGTGCAGAACAGTCCCCGGTCCCGGTCCTGCATCGCCCCAGACTAGAGGGGCTGCTTGAATTTTGGTGTTGGCAAGATAGGTTCAGATCAGATACCGAAACTGGAAAAAGTGCGAATTGGTATTTTTAGAAATTACTATTCTTTTCCACTTTTAGAACTATCGCAAATAATTTGTTTAGAGAAAAAAGAAAAAACAAAGAAAATTAAACCAGTTTTAGAGCAGTACTTGATTGGCCAAAGTGATTTGTTTTGAGCGCTCAGTGCACACTCACAGCCAGGTACACTTTGTTACCACTGAAGTCAGTGTGGAAATGTATTTTTTTTTTTCTGGTTCAAAAGTGTTCAGGGTCATGGGATGTACTGGCTATAACCTTGTGTTAATGTCATAATTTAATGTTTCTCAGTTACTTGTTACAGACTTGGGCTTTTGTCCTTTGTGTACCAGTGGAGAATCCTTTTCAGACACTTGCTCCTTTGCTTAATGGAAGTTAAACAGTTTACAACAGTGGCTTATAGAAAAGTGAAGAGCCGGGTAACTTTTCAGGTTGCAGTTGTAGCTAGGTGGTAGAGCACTTGGCAAGCTTGACAAGACTTCTTCTGTGTTTGAACTCAAGTGCCACCCCCTCCCACACACCCTCAGCCCCGCCCCCATACACAGGTAGATGAGATAGCATTGTCTGAACTGAGCAGTAAGTTCTGAATTCCCCACTGGCCTTTCGCCTAAACCTGGAAGTGGCATTTTTTTTCTAGATTGGTTAAATATATGGGTTTTTTTTTTTTGAATTAGCTATCTGGTTTTGTGACCATGAAGAAAGAAAAATGTGAATCTCTGGGAATTTAATGACATTATTGTTGAGTATTTTTGTCTTTTAAATTCAAGAATGAAATAGAAATGGCTATTGCCATGGCTAACCTTTATGTTCCTGAAAATAAGATTTAAGTTGTAGTGGTGTAGACTACCTCAGTATCTAATCAACGAATGCTCCCTGATTTCCGTTCCCAGAGATAGCCTCTATGGCTAGTTTTGTGGGTATTGCTTCTTTCTTTTTCTTGGTGAGCATATAGACATAAACTTCCAAAATGTACTGATGGCGTGTGTAGCATAGTGACTCTACTTACTGTTAGACAACCTAGAAACTTTGCTTTTGTAAAGTTAAATCCACACGTATATATGGATCTGCTACTTTCTCTGTGTATCTGTACTAAACCATTCAGGCTACAAATCTTGACAGTCATCATTCTAGGTCATTCTTCGTTGATCCATGCCGTCTTAAGTTACTTCCTATTCAAGACTCAGTTTTGTGCTAATAGACACACCTGGATTTATCCAGCCAGTTCCTTGATTGCTGAACTCACTTGACTGGTTCCAGGCTTTCAGGACTTCATGGGATATGTTTCCGGAATTGGGGTTTATACTTAGGATAGTGCTGTGAAAATTCTCTGCAATTTTTTTTTTGGTAATAATTGCCTGCTTATTTGCCAATTACTGGCTTTTCAAGCTCAAAGGGCACTAGAATGAAAGGCCTCCTGCTGTATTTCATGCTTTACTCTTAGGAGGGGAGCCACCTCTCTAGCCCCGTCTCCACATGGGTGGTTAGTGCTTCGGCAATGAGCGTGTGTCCGTACTCATCTGTCGATAGCATGAGATTCGGGAGATGGAAGTGGCACAGGGACTCAGCCCTTCCTTCTCTATGGAGAGAAGTGCCAGAAAGGGTGGTGGCAAATTAGAAAAGAGGAATATTGTCCCCTGAGGTTAGAGAGGGAAAGTTAGATACTTTTGTGGACTTAAAAGGAAATGTCATGGAAGTCATTTTTATGGAGAAATTAAATTTATGGAAAGTTTTTCTGAGTTGGTGGGAAATCCAGATTACAGAATAAAAAAATTGACTAACCTCTTCCTTTGGTTGAGGAGGAGTAGAGACGCATTGAAATTCCCAAGTGCTAGTATATTCTTTATGAGGACAGACAGGAGAATAGTGAGCTGAGGCTACCACTCTCCGCCCCAGGCTTTTCAGGAGTCCAGGAAAAACTGAGCTTCTGGTGGAGGCTGTGGGAATGGAATGCAGATGCTCGAGGTGGCCATGACCCCAGCTACGGGAGTTCTGACATCCCTCCTCTTCGGGATCCTGTTTCTTACTAACTCCAAACTGACCAGCCTGCACACGTGTGCCTGCCCTTGCTCCCGTTGACCCTCTCCTGCCACTGTCCTCTCCTCTGGTACAGGGTTTCCTCTTAGTCCAAGCTTTGTCTCATTTGAGGCCCCGTAGGGTGACTCAGTTTCTCCATTTGCTTTCCACATTAATAATAATGAAGCCACATTAATAGTTGCTGGGTTTTCTTATCATTTCCCAGTCCTATTCCCAGAGAAAAAGAGTCTGAGGAGTTTTGTTTGTTTGTTTGTGATTTTGAATTTTTGAGATGGGATTTCTCTGTATAGTCCTGGCTGTTGTGGAACAGCTTTGTAGACCAGACTGGCCTTGAACTCACGGAAGCCCACGTACCTCTGCCTCCTGAGCGGGGCTAAAGGTGTGCACCACCACTTCCCGGCTAAGTCTGACAATTTTCACCAATCATTTTGTGAGACATCTGACTATCATAAATGCAGACGTGCCCCTCCCTGCTTGGATAATGGCATAACTTCAGAACCCCCTGGCTGGACAGGGACCTCAGGTACAGCAGGTACCTCATGTCAGGAATTTACATCACCTTGGGTGGCTAGATGATCAGGTCGTCTATTTGAATTGGCTCTGAGGAATGGAGGGGGAAGGGAAGGATAGGGTGAGGGGAGAGAATGATGTCACATGTAATCTGCAAGATGTCATCCCGATCTAAGGTCCCCTTTGGATAAAAAGGTCTGTGTGTTTATGATTAAAGTTTTTTTTTTTTGAATTCTCTATGTCACTAGATACTTTCTTTGAGATTAGCCTCTCCTTCCCCCCTTTCCCATATGGAGTATAAATCTGAGAAATGTTCGCTCTGCCTCAGTTGTGAACCATCTGAAACTCAGACGTGCTGGTCCCCAGATTCCCAGGTACCGTTTGCCTTTTCTGCTTGGTTTGAGAGAGTGCGCAGTAGCTCATCCTGTTGGTGGAAGGACAGCGAGGTTCTGACAGCGTATCCAGAACCCGATGCTCTTGGAAGCCCCCATTTTCTGTGTCTTCCCCATGGATGTTGGGAGGAGAATCTGATACTTCCCAGAGTCGTGCTGACTTGGTGATCTGGCCCGTGGTCGGGGATGAAAGCTTGTTAAATGCTTTGGAAGAGTTCATCTTCTCCTCCTTGGTGGTCACTGTCAAGCATCCCCCTTTGCTTTGAAGCCATAGTTGATATTGGCCATTGGAACGTTCCAGTCAGCAACCTTGTTCTTGACCTTGGTGTGTACCGCTTAGGACCCGAGGGCAGCCTCCCTGTCACTTCTGTGAGTGAGAATGAAGTTCATTAAATGCTGTTTGAGCTTGGTTTAGGATCACTTGAAATGTAATCTGATCTGAGAGGCAGCATTTAAGCTCCTGTTTACGGAAAGATTGTTTTGATTATCATTTGGTGGGGATTTTTGTTGGGTAAAATAAAGGCAATGTCAGCCCTACTTGGAAAGGAAAACTAAGTGGTCTGATGGCATTTTAGAATGTTCCCCCAGGTCGTTTAAATGCCTTTGAAAATCTGCTTTAAAATGCAATTTTAGTTCATGAACAGAATTAAGCATTATTACTTTAATTAAAGATTTTGCAATGCTGCTGATTACTTAGGGAAAAAAGCCTTTGGAATCATTTTTGGTAAGAACAGGGGCGATTTGAAGCTTTTCCTTAGCTGTAGGTATGTTAATCCGCATTTGATTGCCTCGCAGAGAGTTGATGGTCACCAGGAGCCCCTGTAGAGTCTGTGTTTAAATGAGTTTTCTTTTAGTTATTATTTGGTAAAGGCATAAGGAACTTTCCTACTGTTTTATTGTACATTTGACATTTGGTCTCTGTCCCTTGTTTACTGGTCCCTGGTGGCCAGTTCCCTTGTTAGCCAGTAGCGTCTATGCAGATTGCTCCTCGTCAGTTCCCTGAGAGCTACTCATCCAAAGAATATTCCATCATTCCTTATTATGGATTTAATTTTCCTTATACTCTCCTTTTCTCCTTCAAATGGCCCCAAGCGTGCATGAATATGGTTATGTGGAGTATATGACTGGGTGTTATCTTTGCTTCATTGGTGCGGAGGTAAAAGACATATTCATACCTGTATATAAAATCACACAGTACAAAGAAAACTGATGGGCACGGGACCTGACCCTTGTAGACCGTCATATTTTGTAATATAATCAAGAAAACATCCAGTAGATATTCGTCTGCTCCAGGACTTTTGAGAGGGATTCAGGCTGGAACACTCATTATATCATCATCATCATCACCATCCTCATCCTCATCATCGAGTCAGAGTCTTGTTATGTAGTCTCCTGTCATCTCACATGGTCCTTTTCCCTCAGCTTCTGGAAGACCGATCCTCCAGTCAGGGATGATTCTGACAGATATTTGGGGAGCCCCCCAGTGCCCCAGACAGGACCAAACCCTCACCATCCCTGTGTCTGATGCTCACTCATGTAGGTCCTTCTGAGGGCTGACGAGGAGTGTTCTGATTTTGTGAATCGTGAGCCCGACTTGGGTGGGCTGTGGAAGGTCACAGCTGGATGTGAACTCAGCCCAGACTGGACCTTTGCTTTCATTCCTCTGCTTTTCAAATTCTCAGATGCTCAGAGCAAAACGTGACTTTATGGATGTAAGGTCCTTTTTGGTGTCGTTATTTATTTTGAGACAGGGTCTTCCTGTGTATTTCTGGCTAACCTGGAACTCACTGTGTAGACCAGGTTGTCCTCAAACTCACACCTTTTGCCTCTGCCTCCCAAGACATGGGATAAAGGCAATCCTTAATTATTAATTAAAATTAATGCCAAGCAGGCCATTAATTTAAACTGCTATCCTGTGGTATTTAAACTTGAAACCGGGAGGACTTCCAGGGTCATCACACATGGCCATGTCACCCTTGGGTTTCTTGGCTCCATTGATGCTTTATCAAGTTCAAGACCATCATAGTGGCTTTTGAGGTCATAAGAGTAAATGATCATGATTACTACTGAGTGGGAGAAGGAGACCCACAGGCCTTCCTGGGACAGCTTGCCCTAGGTGGCGAGGAGAAAGCACGGAACCTGCCCTGCATCTTGTTGTAAAGCCAGGTAGTCAGGCTCTAGAGGTGGTTCATGTCCTGTGGAGAGAGACAGATCTGAAGAGGTGAAGGTGATGAGGAACAGGCTTTGGTGGGTTGCCTTGCTTGCTGCCCAGAGCCATGGTGATTTGGGCTGCTCCCAAGACCCAAGTCTTGGTTCACGGCACTGTTGCAGCCATAATCTGTGTTGATGTCCTTGGTTGCTGTTACCACAGAAGGCCAGAAAGGATGGGGCTGCACAGAGTTGGCCCCTGCCCTCACTGGCAGCAACTCTACAGGAGAACTGGCCATGCCCCTGCTTTTTCCAGCTGCAGCACTCAGGAGAGCTGGTCCTGCACCTCATCTGGGCAGCACAATAGAACTGACCCTGTTGGCAGGGGTGAGGTTGAGCCGGCCCCGAGGATGTAAGAGTGGAACAGCTAGCCCTGTGCCCCTTGTCTGCCACATGGCCGTGAGGGTGAAAGACGCCCTCCCCACCTCGACATTGCCACCTGCAGCAGGTGAGGGAGCCGCCCTCCCTCTTACCAGCTACAACCCTTGGGAAAGTGGGCCCTGCCCCTTGCCCTCCCAGGCAGCCCAGTAGACCTGGCCCTGGTGGTATAGGTGGGAGCCAGCCAGTCCTGAGGGCGGGAAGGCATAACCTGCCCCCGCCTCTTGCTCCTTGCTGCTTAGGGTGATCTAGCTCTGCTGCAGAGCTCACTCTGGTGATGGGAATGAGGGAGAGCTGGCCAACTGACCAAGCCTGCAACCGTCCAGACCCAGAACCAGGGCTGGGAGTCGGCCCACCCCAACCACTCCATCCATGACCCGCTGAAGCATGTGAAGGGGCCGGTCCTGCCAATCCAGAGCTGTAGAATCTCCATGACACAGGACAACAGGATGTCCAAGAGGAGTCCCAGGGAGGGCCTCGTATTGATCATGTAGCAGAAACCAGAGACCTCGAACCGGACTCCATTCCTTTGCAATGAACACTTGCAAGTAAAGATGTATGGACTAAAGGGTTTACCGTGTGACTCACTGTGTCTCACTGCAGCTTCCATGACGAGAGCTTTCTTTTCCTTTTTAGTTTTTTTCTCTGTCTTAAATTTTATGTTATTTTGTGGGAGGAGCTTGCAAGGGCAGAGGGTGGCTATGAAGGGGTAGGAGATGAGTGGGATCAAGATACATGAGGTAAAAACTACAAAGAACAAATAAAAGTTTAAGAAAAGAATTAATGATCATGACTAGTCTATGGTATGTGTAGCTAGAAATAAAGATGATAGTAGTGGTTAGCACAGAGAAGTTAGTGTGTTTTAACTCTTCCATTTAAAAGCTTTTGTAGCTCTAATCTTTAACTCTTATAACAACTCAGGTGTTTTTACTGTTAGTCAGCCTTCCTTTATACAGAGGGTCCTTAGTCTGTGAGGACCACTACTATAATATTTTCCTTGTCATTGTACCGTTCCATCAACTAGTTAACTGAAAATTTGTTGACCAGAGAATTCACTGCCAGTACAGCACTTACTGAACAATAATTAGGATCCGTGAGGATTCTCTCCAAACTTTATGTTTTAATACCTTTTTACATATTTGTCTCATTTTAATATATTTTTTTGAGGAGGCAGAAAGAATCTTATGATAACTCAATAGATTAAATGTGTCGTGAATAAAAACAGCGAGAATAGAATTGCCTAAATTTCAGATGGATTTTTATGTGACCTCAAGATAATTAAGCTACTACATTGGTGGTAAGAAACCCGACTATGATATGAGAAGGTACGCGATCTTTCAAAAGTACCCCCTCCTGTATGTCTCCCCTTCTTTTTGCTGTCATTCTGAGTTGGTAAATAAGATGCATAAAGCAGAAACCCCCTGCCCTGTCATTTGTCTGAATCCGTGATGGAGACATTGGGAAGTTTAATAAAAAAAAACAAAACACAAAACAAATGCTAGGATTAATATGAAAGTGTTGACAACTCTGAAGAACTCAGAACTTTGGCAGTGGGTGTAAAGTTCCTTCTAGAAGGGACTCGCTGCTCAGGTGAAGACACCTTAGGGAACAGGTAGTTCCCAGCACCAAAACCGAGCTAAAGTCAGCACAGGCAGCAGACTGTTAAAAACGTAAAAGAAAGGAAAATCAAAGATGCAGACCCATCCCCCTATAAATACGCCTGCCATCTCCTGGCAGACAGTCCAGGATGCTGGCTCGGTTGAGAAGCTTCTGCCTTACATTTTCAAGAAAGTGTTTCCCAAATTATGAAAAGAGTCCGGGAAAGTGGTTGGCTTTCTTTTAGAATGACCGGAGCAGGAGGGGACTAGCTGGTGGGCAGAGATGTGGGTTATCCTTCATGGGTTTATTGGCTCTTCCTTGAGCTAGGCATTTCTACGCCCCAGGGATGTGAAGAAGTAGTTCTCTTTGGGTTCTGACCTTGAAGAACTTGGAAGGTGTGAAGGAGGGAAACAGGCAGGGAGGTTCCAGGCTGCTGAGGTCATTCTCTAGTAGAGGTGTGTAACATTGAGAGCCAGACACCCATCTCAAAATCCTTCTGTTTACCCTGGACAGCATGTCCTATGACTACTGTCCTGTCCTAAAGGAAGGGATTTCTAATCTACTCTGCAAAATCCTAGCCACTGTGTAAAAAGTTTGTATCAAGACAAAATTAGTGTGTGGGGCAGGACTGTTTCTTAAGCTTGGCAATCCTAATAAAAATAAAAAACCGAAGTTCGGTGCCCTTCCTGTACAAATGCAAACGGCTCTCAGCGTGTGTGCATCTGTCTTTGGACATGCGTGGATAATAGCATCATGCTTTTATCTTATAAGCAAACCCTGAACTCTGAGACCATCACTGTTGAAACCCTCAACAAGGAAGAATGTTTTTGTGTTGTGCTCTTAGTCACTAAATTTGCCATTGTTTTGAGAAACTCAACAAATGACCACAGGATGTGAAGTTAATGGACTTGTGCATTTGAACAAAGGTATGCCAGTTGTAGTGGAATTTTTCATTTCCCATTATCCTGCTCAGTGGCGACTTTCCTGCCTGGGCAGAAATCAATAGCAGCTCATTATGATTTAATGAGGTAAATAATTCCAATGCAAAAGAAACAGACTCAGGAAGCGAAAGGCTTTACATTATTTCTGACTCTGTCTTCTAGATCGGTCTTTGAAGTCAAGCATTCTTAGCAAAGAAAAACAACGTGCAAGGTCGTTTTCCCCTTCTCTCTTCTTTGGAGTGCTAGAGAAGTGACACCTCGTGCTTCAGCAGATGCTAGGCAAGCACATCAGCACAGACCTTCATCTCCTGCCCAGGTAGCATGGGAAAAAAAAAAGCCCAAATGTGTATTGCAGCTTGGCTTCAGTGTGTGCACGCATGCCTGCTGCATAAGTGGCAGGGAAGCCGTGTGTGTACTCTTACTAAACGCCTCAGTGTGACACGTGGAATTCCATTACATTGTTCTGTTAATACAAAAGCTTTTTTTGAAACAGAGTGAAGTTACAGCAGAGAACTGGTGGGAACCAGAATTTTCCTCGGAAATACTGGCTTGCCTTCATTTATTTACTTATTTAGGACTGTTTTGTTTCGGTCAAGTTGAAATGGCTCACCTCACCTTTGTGTTTGCTACTACATTTGCTTGGTGGGAAAAGTGCTGTGTATCTGCAGATGTAACCAAGGACATTGAACTTGGGAGACAGATGTTTATCCCTGAGCTGCACCTCCAGCCCCAGCCTCATGTTATACACAAACCAAGCCAGTGAGGAAAAGGAAGCCCACAGTCTAGCAAAAGTGGCTAGGGTTGGATTGAATTTGAGTTTCTTTCTCCTAACTCCTTATGGCTTCTGTCTGTATCATCTGTCTTTCTATCTGTCCATCCACCCATCATCCATCCATCCATCCATGCTTCCATCCATCCATCCATCCATCCATCCATCCATCCATCCATCCATCCATCCATCCATCCATCCATCCATCCTGTCTCCTGTCTGCCTGACTGTTTGCCTACTTACCTACGGAGATCCTCCTGTCTCTGCCCAGTGCTGAGACTGCAGGTGTACACTGTTGCCCTGGGCCCTAAGTCCTTTCCTAACCTTTACTGCTGTTTTTATTGTTTTCTTCATTCTAGAAGACCCTGCACCCTATAAAATCAACACTGTCCCATTGCTGTTTGGTATATACTATCTGTTTCATTAAGATACTTGGAAACTTCATTGGTGGCTCCTAGACCCTCACTGGTGCCCTTTCTTACCTTAATGTTAAGAAGGAAGACCCATTGAGTTTATTTTACCTGATTTTTTGCTTGTACTGGCTAGATTTTTCTTTCTTTTAAGTTTTTTCTCCCAGTGCTAGGAATTGAAGCCAGAGCCTCACACATGCTAGCTACATGGGTGCTAGGCTAGCCGCTAACCACCGATTCTGCTGATCTGCTTCACAGATTTACTTTAAATTTTATCATTCAAAGTTTATTTGCTTATCTTTCTGTGGGCTGAATCTCCACACATAGCAGTATTGTCAGCAGTGTTGGGGAGACACCATCTAGTACTTCTGCCAGCAGAGAGAACGAGTTCTTTTCGCCCTTAGGGACCTCCACTCAGGTAAAACTGGGTTCTTAGCTGCTGCAGAAAAGAATTTCTCGGACAGCTAGAGTGAACCAAAGCTAGTGAACTTATTACAATGAGGGAAAGTACGTGCTTAAGCAGGCAGAGAGGATGAACGTGGAAGGGTGGGAAAGGAAGGGGGGCTCTGATTTCACAGTATATATTTTAGATAGGC